>AYEL01065174.1:0-10971 GCA_000484575.1 Olivierus martensii | reverse complement strand
AAAGCGCGAAATTTGAATCGATGTCATCTTTCAGATGTATAAACACGCCTACCAAATTTTGTTTATCTAACACAAGTCTTTCTTGGTGTTGGGATTTTTTTTTCCGTCAGTGTAGTTGTAAATTTTCATATATTTCGAGATTTGGCCGAATTAGAAGTGGCCAGCCATTTCGCGAATTGGCTAGACGTCGGGCATTAGCCATAATATACTGTCAATTCTCGAATTGGCTATTGATTGTCGGGCGCATCGCAAATTGGAACAAGTCCGAAATAGTCGTAAATTTTCATATATTTCGAGCTTTGGCCAAATTAGAAGTGGCCATCCATTTCGCGAATTGGCTAGACGTCGGGCATTAGCCATAATATATATATCAACTTTCGTTTTTATAGTCTTGTTCAAATGACGATTATAATAATTTATTATTGTAAAACAAGTTTTATGTTAACAAATTATATTTATAAAGTAATTCTTTCAGTTATCGAAAAAATTATAAGCTTTTAATAAAGATTCGTGAGAATAAAAATGACAATTTTCGTTATTAAGTAAGTTTTATATTTTGTGCATTCGTTCGAATTTTGGTTTATTCACCAGTGAGAATGGGATTGTCTGTCACCAGGGCCGTCCTTTTTATAAAGTAATTCTTTCAGTTATCGAAAAAATTATAAACTTTTAATAAAGATTTGTGGGAAGAAAAATGACAATTTTCGTTATTAAGTAAGTTTTATATTTTTGCGTTTCTGCTTATAAAATCTTCTGCCGAATGGTGTTAGTGAAATTTATTTTTCGCTTTAAACCAGAAACCTTGTCAAGATTTTTTATATTCATCCAGAAACTCCATAATAGCTAGGCAGTATAAACCTGTCGTAATCTGGACTGCCCAAAAAAGCAAATTTTTTTCATAATTTTTATATTAACTTCTTTCTTACCTTATATTTAATTGATTTAGGGGTGAAATATTGCTGAAATGAATATTGCTGAAATTATCCTCAATAATTCACAATAAACGATATTCGATCGGACTATGTCGTGTCGCGGAGTACCGCCATTTGTATCTCAGTCCGCGCGCTCTAGGTCACGTGATCAGTTTCTGCCGAAGGCAACGTCATATCACCCGTGACGGATTTAACTTTTCGAGTTGAGCGTGGTTCTTGATTCTCTCCCGCGCGAAATTTGTATTTCTAATATTAATAAAATTTTTATGTCGTGCCGCGGAGTACCGCCATTAGTATCTCAGTCCGCGCTCTCTAGGTCACGTGATCAGTTTATGCCGAAGGCAACGTCATATCACACGTGACTGACTTAACTTTCTTGATTCTCTCCCGGGCGAAATTTTTATTTCTAATATTAATAAAATTTCTAACTAACTTTTATTATTATTATTTGCTATTTTTTAATATTATTATGACATCCACCACATTGAAAACAGGTAAAGTTCCAAAAAAATCAAGCTCCACAAATCATTGTGAATATTATATGATATATGGAAGAAAAAAATAGAAGCTCCAGTCCGTCCTTAGCGTTTTTGCCGCCGTAGACAAACCCTATAGGGGTCTACGGCCACTATAGGGTCTCCTATGGGAGACCCTATAGCGCCGCTCCTATGGGTTGTGTTTATTTTTTTCCACTCTAGTTCAGACGGTTTTGCCGCAGTAGGCAGTCGCCTACCGCCTAGGGCCCACCCCCCTAGCGTTTTTGCCGCCGTAGACAAACCCTATAGGGGTCTACGGCCACTATAGGTTTTCCTATGGGAGACCCTATAGCGCTCTCCTATGGGTTGTGTTTATTTTTTCCGCTCTAGTTCAGGAGGTTTTTCCGCAGTAGGCAATCGCCTACTGCCTAGGGCTGGCCCTGCTGTCACGTACAAGATCACATTAATCTTGGTCTTACAATACTGACGCTAGAGATTATAGAACGAAAGCTACGTTTAGATGATGTAAATGACAATTTTCGTTATTAAGTAAGTTTTATATTTTGTGCATTCGTTCGAATTTTGGCTTATTCACCAGTGAGATTGGGATTGTCTGTCACCCCCCTAGCGTTTTTGCCGCCGTAGACAAACCCTATAGGGGTCTACGGCCACTATAGGTTTTCCTATGGGAGACCCTATAGCGCTCTCCTATGGGTTGTGTTTATTTTTTCCGCTCTAGTTCAGGAGGTTTTTCCGCAGTAGGCAATCGCCTACTGCCTAGGGCTGGCCCTGCTGTCACGTACAAGATCACATTAATCTTGGTCTTACAATACTGACGCTAGAGATTATAGAACGAAAGCTACGTTTAGATGATGCCTCTCTGCATGCAGTGTTGTTTGCAGAATGACGCATGCCTCAATGCGCAACAGCCGCAAGAGGCATGCAGCTTGCCCTTCGTGTTCTCATACAGAGGATATGAAGCAGAAAATGCCGACAGTTTAGATGATGCCTCTCTGCATGCAGTGTTGTTTGCAGAATGACGCATGCCTCAATGCGAAACAGCCGCAAGAGGCATGCAGCTTGCCCTTCGTGTTCACACACAGAGGATATAAAGCAGAAAATGCCGATACGAAAAGAGTTATCATTTCAAATGAAAGAAGGAAAAAAAGAAAAAAGAAAGTGTTCTGACTCGCAAATATTTCGATCGAAGCATCAGTATTTTGAACCAAGTCAGGATAGATAGTCCCAGTCTTATCAATAAATTTACTAGAATAACTTGACCACGATAAATTTAACTTCTTCAATAAATTGAAGTGTTTTCTTCACACTCCAATCCATAAAGCAAAGAAAAATTTGCGAGAAAAGTTTAAAAATAATCAAAATAACAAGATGTTGCATGTGTAAGGCTGAACTCATACGAACCACAACAAAATCACACTACGACCACAAAACGGTGGTTACCGTGTGGTTGGGTTGTGGCCTAAATCAACCACTTGTAAACTACTTATATGCGCAATCCGTTACCGACTGCTGATTGACAGGAAGCGCTGTCGGCTGCTAGTGGTCGGTATGTCGCATTGTATGAGTTGCGCTTCGACCACTGACGACTACAATTTTCTTGATGATATTGACCACAAGTTGCGACAGCCGATTGACAGGAAGCGCTGTCGGCGGCTAGTGGTCGGTATGTCGCATTGTGTGAGTTGCGCTTCGACCACTGACGACTACAATTTTCTTGATGATATCGACCACAAGTTACGACAGCTGTTGAAACCGTCTTCAGTTTAGCGGTCCGTCTGAGTTAGATTATGCGTTTCTATATTAATATAATTATAATTCTGAACTTCCATAAGCAATTACTGTTTTGTGGTCGTGGTGTGGTTCGTGTGAGTTCAACCTAGCTCATCTAGGACGGGGCCTTCTTGCGCTTAGTATTGCAACAGATTTTGAGGCATGCGTCTTTGCATGCTTTCTCGCGCGCCTAGTTGCATGCATCTTGTTTCATGAAAAGTAGCACCGTCTAAACGTAGCTTTACTCACCCACTGATATGAATGGGATTGCCTCTCACAAGTCAGAATAAGGAAAGGGTAAAAATATCCTTTTGCAAAATTTCTGTAATCAATTTATCGTAATGCATTATGGATTTATTTTTTGTATTATAAGATAAAAAAAAAGAAAGATAAAAATGAAATGCCATATTTATGAACAATTCTGGCAAAAACAGGTAAATTTTTAATATTTTATTATAATATCAATAAATATAACATGTTTTCAGCTTTGTATATAACTTTTTATGTGAATCTATCGTTTATTTAAAAAATATAGCAAATATTCTCAAATATTCAGTAGCAGAGTTTTTAATATCTTCATTCATTTAATTTGACAGTTATTATATTAATTCATAAAATTTTAAATATCGATTTAATTTTAATATATTGATAATAAAGTGCATTTTTGTAGCTATAACTTACATATACATTTTTAATTATTTGATTTTTATTTTTGAGATTAAAATTAAGGAAAGATAAGAAATCATATTCTGAGCGTCGTTTCTTTCGTGTGATTTTTTAAGCTATTCACTAAAAAGATTTTTCTCATGTTTTTTCAACTGTAAATGCATTTTTCCTTTTGACATGATTTTTTTCTAACTATAAACATTACTACTGTTTTCTTTGATGTGTTTTTCAATTGGAAAGACATTTTTTGCTTTCGATTTTTTTCAATTTAAATAAAATTATTTTAATACTGATTAGTTTTATTTTTGTTTTTGAAATAATATTTTCTACTTTGATTAAACTAAAAAGATTTTCACAGTGGTAATAACAAGAGTTAGAATTGGTATGATCAACTCCTGTAACTGCATGATCAGCTCCGCGAAACTTTTAGCTTTAGCTACTTGGACAATTCTCGAATTGGCCATTGATTATCGGGTACATCGCGAATTTGACGGCCAAAGCCCGAAATAGTTGTAAATTCTCGTATATTTCGGGCTTTGGTCAAATTACCATTTTGAGAATTGGCTTGACTTCGGACATTAGCCGTAACATATACTTTTAAAATATTTAAATTATGATTATTTTCTTTATTTTTCCTAGAATAATTCAAATTTACTTAGGCATCACTAGGATAGTTTTATAATCTTTAAATAATACTTTTTAATAACTGTATTTGCAGGTTATATAAATCGATGTGATAAATTGAAATTTTTAAATTGTTTATTTGATATCATGGTTTTTAAACAAAATAACACAAGTTCATATAATGAAAAACTAAATTTTTATAATTTACATATAAAAAATTTAGAATGTGTTAATTAATTTAATATTTTTCAACAAGTTTATCTCTGACTGTTTTCCAATGTGATTCTCTGTTCATTGTGGTATTAACATTGCACATAACACAAGGACAAATATCAGGTGGTTTGTAAGGAGGCTGATATTTTGAAGCAGAAATATTAATTTTGTGATTCTTTGATACTTTGAATAGAGGAGGAATGCTTGTTAGTTCTTCATGAATAGATAATTTATTCATCTTATTAAGTGATTTATCCATTCCTTTTGCTTGGATTTTAGACTTCTGAGAAATAACTGTTGGTACTGATGATGATTTAACTTTATGAAAATTCTTTGCTTTTAAATTAGTATAATCGCTGAATATAAAAGGATGCAATGATTTGTATGGAAGTTTTATGGAATTACATGGAATTTCTTTTATTTGAAATTTGTAACATCTTCCAGATAGATCTGTAGGTATAAAAGAATCCGTTTCTGCAAAAATAATCATCCACTTTGTCTCTCTTTCCATTTTATAAGTGAAGACTAGACAAAGTATCTATTCAATATCATCCAAATTTTGATCTTGAATCTAAAATACATAATCAAAAAATAAAAATATTAATTTCAATTAATAAAATTTCTATCCTAATTAAACTTTTCATTAAAAGCAACTTTAAAAACAATACAAACATTTTTGATTAATATGAACTTGTAGGATTTATCTTTGATTAAATTTTTCAGAATTATATTCTAATTGCTGAAAATTATATTTATTTAAAATTGATTTCGAATTTTAATGTCTATTTTTTCTTGTACTATATTATACTTAAAGTGAAAAAATGCTTTTGCTAAATGTTTCATAATGTAAAATGCAGGAAAGATAACTTCTGAATAATATCTTAGCATTGTATCAAGCTGTAGTTATTTATGAGCATTATTGATTTATTTTTATTATCATCAAAACTTCATTGGATATAATATTTCTCATTTTTCTAATATACTTATTGAGTAATGCATATGTGAAATCCGCGTCCAGTAACATTTTATGAATTTTGTAAAAATATTTATGCAAAATCATTGCATTAATATTGTATTAAAATGATAATTTAATATTAGTGCAATGATTTTACATAAATTTCAGAATAAGACACTTATACGGAAAGTATTGCCTAATTTACGAATGTATGTTATTTTGAAAGGATTAGTGCAATGATTTTACATAAATTTCAGAATAAGACACTTATACGGAAAGTATTGCCTACTTTACGAATGTATGTTATTTTGAAAGGATTGATAATAGTTTAAAATATTCCATCAAAATCATCTTCAATGACATGTTCCGCGAAAATTCGTTTCATATATTGTATATATTTTTACTTTAAATATTCCGCCAAAAAAATTTTATAATCAAAAGTATACCGAACTTCGAAAAGGTTGAGAATCTCTGTTATGGCATAAATATTTGGAGCATGTTTTATTTGCTTACATAATATCTCACTAGGAGAGATTAAAAAAAAAGACTTCGGTCTGGCACGGAGGTCACTGAAAACATTCCTGGAGTGTCAGCTAGTATGCGCAAGGCGTACTAACATTTCTCTTGCATATTGTTATTCTTAAATAAAAGTGTTCCAACAACGATACACGGTGCTTTTTTTCTTTTATACGTTCGTTTCCAATTAGAGAGATTAATATTTTCACCATGGTTCGTGCTACCAACAAGTTTCCCAATCGCTAAAACCCTGGTCACACTACAACCATTAACCGCCGTTAGTCCATTAACTGCAGTTACTGTTGGCAGTATGACTAATATCAGTTAGTGTAACTGCCGATAGTAGATCTTCAAACGCCGTTACTGTACCGGCGATTCGGAAACGCCGTTAGTGACGTCATACACCGGTTAAGACAAGAAAAATGGCTGCTCCTGAAAAAAGAAAGGGACAGCCTGATTGGAAAGAAGAGGAAATATACTCATTAATATATGTTTGGAGCGAGAATTTGGTCGACTTAAGAAGAATAAAAAGAAATAGACATAAAAAGAAATTGACACATATATATGAAAATGGAGAAGTTACAAAAGGACTTTGGTGTATCCAGAGCCTAGAAGCGATAAAAAAAATAAGATGGAATCGCTGACAAAATTATACAAGTTAGTAGAATGCATTGTGAATATTTCATGATATACAATAGTTGTAGATGTGTGTGATATCCCGAAGTGCTCTAGTAAACCTGAATAATGGCAGTTAGCAATGTGATCACCACTTTCTTAACCGCAGATACCATATCGGCAGATATCGTAACAGCGGTTATGGTAATGGCAGTTAAGCTGCAGTGTGACCGGGGTATATAACTCGATATCGAAATCGCCACTAGTCTACGGTTGGGTTTTGTCGCTCTCGATAGTTTGTCGATTACTTCAGCATAGACCCCCTGGATAGGCGACTTACTACGTTCTGGGATAATCCGAAAGCAAAGGGGAGAACCGGTATCATACATCATCGACAAGGAAAAACGGATGATACGACGTAATAGTTCCATCTCATTTCTTTTAAAGATAAGGAGAGACATAAGAATTATTGCAATCCGCTTGACGACATTTGTGAGACACCTGGCCAGAACGGGTCAGATAACAGCAGTCAACTGGCTGAGACAGACTTGCAACTGGAAAATCAACTAACACCAAAAACAGATGACGCAATTATCTTCAATGAACCTCTGACGAGATCAAATAATTATAAGAAATGGACGATTGAGCAAAAAACCTTAATTGGAAAGTGTTAATGTTATTATTTCAATTGATTTTTTTTACTTTTGCAGCTTAGGGGAGATGGGCGATCGGAGCGCGTTTTGTTTGTTTACATAATATCGCACCAGGTGAGACACTAAAAAAAAGACTTGTCTTGAACAGGTGTCACCGAGAACATTCCTGGAGTGTCAGCTAGAGTGTTCAAGTCGTGTTGACATTTCTCTTATATATCATTCTTAAATAAAAACGTTCCAAAACGATACATGTTAAATATCATAAAATAATCTTTTAAATAATTTCTTAGTTATTTACAGGAAAACATCAGAATATTGAACGTCCGTTATTTTTAAAAGAATAATTCTACAAAGTTAAACTACTGTATTTAAAATTTGCATTAATATCCTGAGAACCATGGCAAATTTTATAAATTTCTATGAAATATTATAAAATTTATTAGAGAGACATGTAAACCTCTACCATTGGCGGCTGGATGGCCGAGTGATAAAGCATTGGCGTGCCAAACAAAAGGAACCGGGTGCGTCATCTGAAAAGTTTTTCCGGGTTGCTGGACCCGGCCCGGCGATTCCCGTCCTTCAGCATCCGGCCCTCCTCCACGGGTAGACCGTGGTTGAAACTGGCCTCGCCCCTTAGTAATCTCCCTGATTGGAAAAGGGCGTAAATAGAACCTCTGCCATTTTTAAATGATTTCAGAATGAGTTTATTCAGGTCATCAACTACTTGATTATTCTGCTAAATTCAATAAATAGTTCAGAATATATTAAGGGAACATCTCAAAAATTAGAATATTCGCCATTTTTAAATGGTTGAAGCTGAGCTAGATTAAATTATAAGCGTTTAAATTAATAAGAGATCATTATAACCAAGCTTCAACTGAAATTCATTCATTAGTTATTAATAGAAGCCGACGAAGACAAATAATGATCTTATAAGCCTAAAATTCTTTCGGAAAAATATTTAAAAAGATAACAAGCCTGTTAGAACACAAACTGTTATTTGCTATGAGAATAATGGTGCACATGTGAAGCTATAATAAATAATAATAATTTATAAAAACTTCAATTTAATCCCTATTTATAAAAGATTCATGCTCGACTTCCATCATATCTATGGAGTACGATTATTGAACTACTGTAATCAAGAACTATCTATCCACATAGTTTATTGTAGGAATAAATTTACAGAAAATAAGACTTACCAAGAAAACAATGATGATACAAATAGGAACAGTATTTTAAATAACTATTATTGCAACAATGATAAATTAATTATAAAAAAATATTATTAAATATATTAAAGTTACAATTTGATATTAATCTAAAAAATTCTCGTATTTATTATAATACTAAATTTTGTTATATATGCGTATCATATTCTTATAGCCTCTGCGGTAAACAGAAATTATATTCTTTATATGTTGAAATACTGTGTAAGTTGGACAAGAATTTAAAATTTTCAAAATTTTATAATCAATCATTAGTTTCTTAGGCATAGATTTACTACAAGCTATTTTTAAATTTTTATTGTCAATCGCTAACAGATCCTGTAACTTTTAATATCGCGTTGCGATATCTTCCGACAGAATGAGAGTTCGTGCATAAAGTACAGTACGTCATGTTGGACAAATCAACTCTTAAAAAACGTACAAATGTTTATAGTCAGCAAATTTAAAATTTTCAAAATTTTATAATCAATCATTAGTTTCTTAGGCATAGATTTACTATAAGCTATTTTTAAATTTTTATTGTCCATCGCTAACAGATCCTGTAACTTTTAATATCGCGTTGCGATATCTTGCGACAGAATGAGAGTTCGTGCATAAAGTACGATGTTGGACAAATCAACTCTTAAAAAACGTACAAATGTTTATAGTCAGTCATTAGTTGTCATGGGTTCACAAAAGTTTGGTATATTTTTTGTCGATAGATAACGCCATTTTCCATTCTGGAAGAATTTGTTTGGGCACGATTGAATTGAACTACTTCAGCAAATAATATAATAATAAATATTAAAAAATTTATATATTAATATAGAAATAAAAAAAACTGTAAAACACGGAAAGAAGAAAAAAGGGAACTCGTAGCGTATCGGCCCTACGAGTTCCCAGGCCGATACGCTAACCACTATGCCATTACGGAATACGTAATAATGCTAAAATTATTGTTATGTAAGTTATTAAGAAAACTTTAAATGCGATTTTTGTGTGAATGCTTGAGGGTTGCACTTTACTACTTTCAGATTTTATTGTACCTATGATTATCTACTAATGTGCCAAGTTTGAAGAAAATCGGGGATGACAACGTCTGGCCCTCTCCTTGTAAGTAATGGAGTGAAACAAAAATCCCATTTAAAGTTTTCTTAATAACATATAACAATAATTTTAGCATTATTACGTAGTGGTTAGCGTATCGGCCTGTGAACTCGTAGAGCCGTGTACTCGTACTCGTAAGTAGTATTTATAGTACTACTTACGAGTATTGTATAGTTAAATAATAATAAATTATAAGCATAAAAAATTTTATTTTATAAATTTATTATACATTGCATTCTTTTGAAATGGTGCATGTTGTTTTATCTATTGTATAGTTAAATAATAATCAATTATAAGTATAAAAAATTTTATTTTATAAATTTATAATTCATTGCATTCTTTTGAAATAGTGCATGTTGCTGGATGATACTTTTCATAAAAACATATTAAGCATAAATTTAAACAGCATTTCCTACAGCATATGAAAGAAATATCTCGTTCCGAGGATCCACCATATGCACAAAATTAAAGTAAATATTATACAAAAATCGCATTTAAAGTTTTCTTAATAACATATAACAATAATTTTAGCATTATTACGTATTCCGTAATGGAGCGAAACAAGCCCTTCACAGGCTGCCCACCCCTGAGGAGAGGTCAGCGGGATTGTGGAGGATGGGGATCGACGGGCCGAGCCCGGACCCCATGATGAATATTTTCATGGGATGGGACCCGAGACTCGAACCCGGGTCCTTCAGAGTGGAAAGCTGAAACATTTCCACGCAGTCAATCCTGCCGACTAAAGTTTGATATTAGTATTGGGTAATTGGCTGCCGGATGGCTGAGTGATAACCCGGGTCGTCTGCTGACGCAGGAGGACCCGGTATTACACCACGCAAAAATATAAACTTTGATAAGTGAATTGGAAAAATAAGCTATTCTGTTTTGGAGAATATGCTAGCGAATGTATCGGAGCAGTCACTGAAAGAAATGTGGAATGACGGATTGTTAGTAAAAATGCATAACAAAGGGTAAGGTTTTACTTTGAAAGCTGTCATTCACTCAGTCGTTTAGATTGTATGTGTGTTACTTTTTATATCTTTAATTGATTCTGTTAGTTGTTATTTATAATTACGATTATTAACAAAAACATGAACATTTCAGTGTATAAAAGTTTTTGTATTCATTGTGAACATGAATCCAACGTTAATTTACTTTGATAAATGACAGCAGTCAAAGTAAAATTTTACTTAAATATAAAATATTTTAAATCAT
>AYEL01065173.1:0-59200 GCA_000484575.1 Olivierus martensii | reverse complement strand
TTTTTCCCGGTTTACAAGGGCTGATTGATTGAAGCTCACTACATACTGTCTTTTGATCAGAATAGTTGACTCGCTCTTCATTCTGTCTACTTCTACTGATGCTTTTTTAAGCGTAATTTTTAAATCGCGTAATGCATTTCTTATGGAAGACATAATTAACTCAATGTCATGTTCAAGAAGCTTCTCTTTGAATTTCATAAAAGTAATTCCGGGTTCTTTCTCAACTGCTGCTTCTATTAGGCGAAGGACATCGAGATTAAGTAATTTTGGTCTGTTTTTTCATGTGGCGAAGGACATCGAGATTAAGTAATTTTGGTCTGTTTTTTCATGTCCCATTGTTTAGCACCTCAAAATTATCCCTTCTGTACTTTCTATTTATGCTTTTCCCCGTATTCCATTTTATACTTGATTTTGACGCCGCCTCCTTTACAGAAAAACCTTCTTCACACAATTTGACAAACAGTTTCTTTTTTCCATAGAAACAATTTCATACTTTCCACGCCTTCCTCCAACTCTGCGTCGAGCAATGGAAGAGTTCGGAGAACTTGAATCACTGCCATTCATGTTATATATATAAACATTGTTTAAATTTAATATCCAAAGTTTCAGTCGGGGAAAGACGAACAAACCTCCTCCATTATAAGATATTGCTTTTCCGTTGATCGACTGTTTTTCATATAGTTTAAATAAATTTGTAAAAAGTTAAAATTAATTTACAAAAGGTTTAAATATATTTGCAAAAGGTTTTTCATTTTGCAAATGGGTTAAATAAATTTGCAAAATGATGAAATAAACATGCAAATGCTATAATACTTTCTTTAAAATTTATGTTAAATTAAAATTAAAACTTGAATAACAATTACATTCATATAATAACGAGTTATTTATTGGAATTTTAATTAACAAATAAATTAATTGTTATATTTTACAAAAAGCATTTGATTCAAAACCAAATTATCAGGTAAATATTTAAATTCATTTTCAAATTATTGTATTTTAATGCTTTACTCACATAATTTTTTTTTTTTAAATTAAAAATTTCTATGAACAATTTCTTATAAAAAGAAATTATTCATAAAAATGATGTGAATAAAGCGTTAAAATAAGATTTGAAAAGGCATTTAAATACAGTACTCTTTTCTTTTAGCATCACATTTTCAATAGTTTTTTTAATTTTGAATCTACATTCTTCATGTTGACATGGGTTGTTTTTATGATTGTTTTGTCCTTTCTGAATTAAAAAAGATTAAAAACTGTAAATTATATTTGTTGTTTGATGATATTAAATGAATAGGTTAAAAAATAGGTTAAATAAATTTGCAAAATGATGAAATAAACATGCAAATGCTATAATACTTTCTTTATGTATGATATACATGTTAAATTAAAATTAAAACTTGAATAACAATTACATTCATATAATAACGAGTTATTTATTGGAATTTTAATTAACAAATAAATTAATTGTTATATTTTACAAAAAGCATTTGATTCAAAACCAAATTATCAGGTAAATATTTAAATTCATTTTCAAATTATTGTATTTTAATGCTTTACTCACATAATTTTTTTTTTTTAAATTAAAAATTTCTATGAACAATTTCTTATAAAAAGAAATTATTCATAAAAATGATGTGAATAAAGCGTTAAAATAAGATTTGAAAAGGCATTTAAATACAGTACTCTTTTCTTTTAGCATCACATTTTCAATAGTTTTTTTAATTTTGAATCTACATTCTTCATGTTGACATGGGTTGTTTTTATGATTGTTTTGTCCTTTCTGAATTAAAAAAGATTAAAAACTGTAAATTATATTTGTTGTTTGATGATATTAAATGAATAGGTTAAAAAATATGTAGAGTGATTAATAGTATATAAATATAATATTTAAGTAAATAAATTTTTAAAAAAATATATAATTTTTTTTCCCCCTGAAAAGCAATAACTAATTCAGAAATGAGTCTTATAACAGCTGATATTTTTATAGTATAATTGAAGAAATAAAATATTAAAATTCTATTTAAAGAAATTTTTTAGAAATTTATGTTATGTAACTAATGCCCAGTTTGCAATGGTGTAGATAGATTTTTATAAGGAATAATTTTACGAATGATTAAAATATATCAGTGTATAGAGTATATTGAACATAAATGTTCTTCAAAAATTTGGCAGTAACGTACTATTCATATATCTGTTTCAAGTTATTTTAGAACTATATGCCACAAATTAAATTTTTAACCTGATTATCTATCATCATTCTATTTTTATATTAAATTTCAATAAAAACTTTAAAGCTAAACAAAAACAAGAAATAATATGCATAGTATGGGATATGTGCCCAATATTGCTTTTTCATGATTAAAAAACTTAATTGTATTCCTATTCACAAAGATAAATGACAATATAAAAATAAATTTTTTGTTCTATAATGCCAACAGGATTAATATTTTGAGATCAGATTAAATCATAATTGATATTATAATATGTAAATTATAAGCATAATTTTTCAATTTTTGCAGAATGTCTAATTGGCAAACACAAATGACATCTCTTCCCAATACAATACAATACTTACTGCAGTCTAAGAAATTATATGATGTCACCTTTCTGGTTGATGCTCAGTCAAATCAAAAATCTTTCAAGGTCCATAAATTCCTGCTAGCTATTCGCAGCAATGTATTTGAAGAAATGCTTTATAATTCTTCAACTGAAAAAGAAATATGTCTCCCAGAAATTAATGCCAATGTTTTTGATACAATGCTCAGGTGAGATTAAATTCTAATAGTAAAATATGCTTAACTGATAATCTACAGAATTAACATTTTATTGCAGATATATATACACAGAAGAATTATCAGTGAATTCTTTGAAAGAAACAATTCAAACATTTTATTTAGCACATAAATTCAATATCAAACAATTGATGGATTTATGCAGAACCAATTTAGACAATCAACTTTGTCAAAAAAATGTCTGTGCTGTATATGAATTGTCCATTGACTTAAAAGATAAATATCTTAGAAATAAATGTGAAGATATTCTTAGTAAATATACAAAGGAAGCATTAGAATCTGAACTGTTTTTGAAAGCATCACAAGAAACAGTACAAAATATTATCAAACAGAAATCCTTAGATATCACAAATGAATTATATTTATTTGATATTATATTGAAATGGGCAAAAACTGAAGTTATTAGATGTGGAAAGGAAGAAACTTCAGAAAATCTCAGAACTATTATGAATCCACTACTTCCTTACATTAGATTTTTGACCATGAGTCTAGATGAATTGTTTCAGACACCTACAACAAGTGGAATTTTAATCAAAGATGAAATAATGAATATTGGAATGAATATTTCTGAGCCAAATAGTGTTGCTTTACCAGAATGGTGTAACAAAGAAAGATCAATAAGAACTGATTTCAAATCTACTAATCCTAATGTTAAAATGCTAAACACAGATCCATATCTTTCAGCTACAGTGCCATATTCCACTTTTCAAGTACACCATAACTGTCTGAATGAGTTTGACAGAAGTTCCTTTTTAAATGCAATTGAAATATTCAGCATAGAATGCATGATGTCATCTGACAGAAATATAATATTGAATGGATTTAGCTTTTCTATTGAATATCATTCCATTTGTAAAGCTGAATTATATATGGCAGAAGGTAATGATATTTGTCATCCAGTGGCTTGTATTAAAAACATAAATCAAAAAAATGAATTAGGACCAAAGATTTACAATCACAAGATGATAATTAGTGATCCAGTGGAAATGAAAAAAGATACTTGGTATTATTTCAAAGTATATACTGAAGATTCAGTAAATAGTTGTCTTTGTCCTTTTCCAACTCTGAATATTTTGAAAACATTTGATGCTATTTTCACTCTAAGATATATTAATATCAGAAATAATACACATTTTCATCAAATATATTATAAGATAAAATAAGATATTATTATTATTTATATATTTGTTATGAATTTCAAAACTTTTATTAAGTCAAAATTTCAGCTTATTATCTACTATTAAAATAAGTTATTAAATATAGATTTACCACCTAATATAATTGTTTATTATTTGTGATATTCTATTTTCTGTATCTTGTCTAATAGGTTTTTACAATCTACCATAATAATTAATATTTAGATCTTTTTATTTTACATCACTTTCCTGGTGAATTTGATAAATGATGGAGATTCCGGAATCAATCTGCAATTAGCTACATCCATGATGAAGTTGGTCAGAGAAATAAAAGATACAGGTTAATGTTTAGATCAGTGACAAGCAACCTGCAACCTGCATGTAGCATCCAGGATTTTTAAACTACCTTTATTTATAATAGAGCTAAAAGATAAATAATCAGGGTCTGATTTCCTTTGAAATAAATCTATAGGAATGAAACTACTTTAACTAGAAAAGGAATACTGTATAAAAAGTGCCAACTTGTCTTCATCTAATTATTTAGATTTAAAAAAAAACTTGTTTTAATATATTGATGATTGACCAAATGGCAATTTGAAACATAGCTTATCTTCCACTTAGAAATCTGATTTTGGATCCTACATCTTCATATTTTTTACAAGATCTGAGACAGATCTTTTGATCCATTCTATCTCCCTAGTTGACCTAACATATATTGGCTTTGGGATAAATAATAATAATAATAATATTCTGATGATTAACTTTCTAAAATTTCTACATTTAATAGTTTTGCAATTACTGATACCTATTTTATGTAAGATTTTGATATATCAATATACTTTGAGATTAATTTAATTTGGCAATGCTGATTAAATTGTTCTATCTTTATAATATAATAAACAGTTATTTATTTATTGACATACTATCAAATATTGAATATAGAAAACTGCAGTTTCAATAGAGAATGTTATGATGCTATTATCATCATCATCATCATATCTATTATGATGATGATGATGATGATGATGATAGTATCATAATATTCTCTGCAAAAAAACATGAATATCATTTATAATTATGTATAATCAGTGTATTTCAAATCTTTGTCTTTTTCTTATTAATAATTTTATCTAAATTAGTTTTCCTTCTCTATAAATTACTAGACCACCGAGGCCAACAAGCAGATTGATTCTTCAGGTTGGCCTCGGTGGTCTAGCGGTATGACGTTGGGACGTTAGCCCAAAGGTCCCCGGTTCGATCCCGGACTGAGGCAGATTTTTATAAATTACTAATGAAGAGAAGACAACTTTGCTTGATTTGAATGCTTTTTGAAAAAAATTTTAAATGAATATGTATTTAGCATACAGAACATAATGCAATATATTCACAAAATAAATACTGTAGTCATGATAATGATTGATTAAATTTATATCCTTAATAGTTAATAATGTTCATAAACAAAATATATTTCTGATTATCTATTATTATTTATTTCATAATTTTATTCAAATGATTCTCAAAGCAATCAAAACTGACTGGCTTTATCAGTCAATTTTTATGATAAATAAAAAAAAAAAAATAAAATTTCACATGAAACAGATAATTGATTAGCACTTTCAACTTTTTCAGTATCCACATTAGTATGTTTTGAAAGAAAAATAAAACATAAAATTTAAAAGTAGAAAATTAATACTGGAAATTAAGCATAGACTACTTATTTATATAAACCATTATTTTTTATGATTAAAAAAATTGTTTAATTTTATATTTATATAAACAGAAAAGGAATGTTTCTAATATTTAGAATAAAAATATTTGGTTCTTTTCCGTTAGCTGGGCGCAAATGTTGTCGCCCACCGACTAGTGTATAAAATACGAATCGACAATTCCGTTGTGTTAAAGATTCACTCCAAAAAACTATACATTACAGAATTCGCTTGCGCCCAGCTAACGGAAAAGTACCAAATATTTATATTAATAATGCAAATATTCATCCTGTTTTATAAATTTTCCAAGAATATATTTTTATAAGACAAAAGCAGTCCATTTTTTATGAATAAAATAATATATAACTAGAAATTCCCTGCTCATATAAATGAGCGGAAATATACTATTGTGATCTAATCTTATAATACTTTATATAACAGCATATTGTATAATAATAGCTTATCTTGCAAATTTATTTACTATATATTTTATTAAGCATTTGTTCAAATGTATAGTAATTGCACGGGGGCCCGTGGAGGTTGCACCCCACAGGCGCCGTGCCCCCGACGGCCCCACTCCACGGGTGGGCCTGCAGAGGCCCCACGCCAATGGGACCTGGTTTCATCTCTTCGGTGGGCCCACAGCCCGTGGGGATATGAAACCCCCACGGGGGCCCCATGGGGTGGGGCTGCACCCTCGTGAAAGGAGTAGTTTACAGCATGATGAATGGTTATAATTTCTTTGTGTGATAAAATAAGCAAATTTCATTTGAGATATGTAATATTGTATAATAATAGAATTATGGATGTAGAACAGGCTTAACTGCAAATTCAACATAAAATTTACTTTTAAAATAAAACATCCAATGAAAAGGTTAAATAAGGTGTGAAAAAGTTAACTGAACAGTATCCTGTATCATAATCAGTAATAATTCTTTTAGCTAAGTAATTCTGTAAAAATCCAATAATAGTAATGCGGGTAAGTTATCTGTTACCCCTTTCTTTCGCCATCTATTGATATTTATTGTCATAAAATAAAAATTCGGCCCCCTAGGGTCCTAAAAAATGGCCAAATAAAAAAAGATCTGTTGTCGCAACCATCCAAAAATTAGACCTTTCTAACGATACCCTATTTATAGAAATCGGTACAATGGTTCATCCGAAAAAGAGACTCCAGCCAGCCACATTTGACTAATTATAATATAAAAGATAGATAAAGTGACCAACAGTTTCAAATTGAGAGGGATAGTCTCAAATTTTAACTCTTCATCCCATTTTACAAAGCATTCCAAATTCTTGAAATAATTATATAGATAGTTCTGAACTTTACAAGTTAGTTCATTTCTGGAATGAGCTTGTAAAATAAGAATTCATAAATCAAGAATCAATTTCCCATACACATAAGGTTAAAAACAAGAGTTTCATTCTCAACAATTTAATTTGACCTTAGTAAAATTAAACTATTGATTTTGTTGACCTTTACTTATGATGTAAAAATGATTTATTTATCTAAAGAAATGAAAACATGGCCTTTAAAATTAAGCAAATTACAATAATAATGAAATTATTTATGCAATACAAATGTTAAAGAATTTTTGTTCATTATTATTTACTGATAAGTAGATGAGCTTTTACATAGATAAATTACTGCCTTAGGTACAATCCAGGAATGAAAATTTACTGTACTGGTAAACCATGATGATCAAAGAGCATGGTTACTTTCATTCTTGGTTCATATTTTGATTTTTCCAATTTCATAGCAGACAATAGAGTTTCTGTGACAAACCCAATTGTACTGTATTATATAGCTGTATGCATGATAAAACTATCACTACTTATACTCTTAAATCAAAGTACAAAACACCATTATATTAAAAATACAACTTTAATAGGCAAAGTACTTTCGAATAAACTCAACTTCAGTGCCTTACAAACCTATAGAATACATTGCAAATTCTAAATCAAACACTTACATACTTTTGTTCTAAAAATTTTAAATAATTTTACAAATTTTAATTTAAATTTTTAAAACAAAAGCATGTAGATGTTTGATTTAGAATTTGCTATGTATTCTATAGATTTGCAAGGCATGAAGTTGGGTTTATTCAAAAGTACTTTGCCTATTAAGGTGTGTTTTTAATATAATGCTGTTTTGTACTTTGATTTAAGACTTTTCAGCTATGTGCATGGTTTGAAATGTCTATTTATGAATGTTTATCATTTATTTTTTGCAATTAGTGTTCATACTTTTCTATTTTTTTGACACTTCATATTTTAAAAAACTCGTAACATTGTCCCTTTGTTTTAAAGATACATATTAAACACTCAATCTTCTAAAAAAACAATAATTAATAGAAAATATCATTGATACTACACCATTACTTGTTAATTGTAATAAACTTACATCAAAGTACAGAAATTTTTTTGTTTTGCTTTTATCATTATACAGGGTGTCTGGCTTATATTATACCTATAATAAAAGAAATGTTTGTAACATTTGTTGTATTTGAGGCAGACGGGAAGTCTGCAAATATATGATGATATCTGTGACCATTTGTGAAAAACACTGCACAACAACAATGGTGTGATGTGCGTGCATAGAGTGAGCAAAGATGCTGGTGTGGATGTCTTAGAAACTGTTCTGTGCTCTTTTGTTAGTGGAAATGAAATCTGTAAAGCTCATGCAATGTGCATTTCAACATGAGTTTAATCATAGAAATCACAATGATGTTCCCATCTATATGAGTATTGAGCATCAATAAATGGGAAAAGCAAATACTAGAAATGGATAGTCTTGTGTCCACATGTGGAAAGATTCATACAATATTTGTAAGAAGCCCAAGGAAGTCTATTTGATGAACAAGTTTGGAATTTGACATTCTTCAATCCACAGTTCAAGATAAAAAAAAAATATATATAAAATATGAACATTAATTGCAATAAATATATGCTAAACATTCATTAAAGGGCATTTCAAACTACATACATAGTTATTCAATACAATACTACTGGATTATAGCAAAAACTGCATCATCTGTTATGAAATTGAAAAAATCAAAATAGCAGGCTAAAAAGAGGTAGTAGTGTGCCCTCTGGTTTTATCAGTATATTATGTAAATAACTTCCATTCCCACTTTCTGCCTAAAGTAATAGTTCATTTCTATAAAAGATCTGTTACTAATAATGAAAAATATAAGTTTTTTTAACATGACAAATAATCTCATTATTATTATTTGCTTGATTTTAAAGGCCATGTTTTCATTTCTTTAGATAAAATCTTTGTATCATCATAAACTATTGATTTTATTGGTTTTTCCTAATTTTATTGTAGTCAAATTGCATTGCTGAGAATGGAACCCAATTTTAACATTATGCCTATGAGAAATTGATTCTTGGTTTACACATCTTTACAAGCAATTTCCAGATATGAATTAATTTGTAAAATCAGAAACTACCTTTATATATATTTATATATACATATATACACTTAAAAATTTATTATATAGTTTAAGTAATATGTAATCAGGGCCAGATTCAGTTAACACAGAGTCCGATTGGATATTTCTCATGGGCCCTTCAAATTAGAGCTTATGTGTATAAATAAAATAAGTAACATTTATAAATAAATATGCATTTTTTAATTAAACCCTTTGATGGCTATAGACACATAAATGCATTGAGCCAAAGCTATTGGTGTGGACTATGGATGCATATATGCATTAGCAATTGTTTCTATTCAAACACACTAGAACCAATATCTATATACAGTAAAACCTCAATTTTATGGACTTCGGATTTTACGGACACATCCCAAAAAATACAATAAAATAATATTAATACAATATTTGCATAAACTGTCTATAATATAGCTACATCTAGCATTTCTTATGTGCACTGGATAAACTGTATATAGTATAGCTACATCTAGCATTTCTTATCTGCACTGGTGGATAACACTCTCTTATAGCATAATGCGTCATTTTTATTTTAATAACTTACCTAAATTTAATATACATGTATGTAGGTAATTTTATTTAATTTTTAAATACTCATGTAAAATAATACAGTTTTTAGGCATAAGTCACATTAATTAGTACAGCAAAATAATACAGTTTTTAGGCATAAGTCACATTAATTAGTACAGGTATCTTGAAAATGCTAATTATAATGTTTATAAAAAAATGTTACTTCGATTTTACGGACTAGTCTTGCCCCTTATAGTCCGTAAAATCGAGGTTTTACTGTATATTATAAATCTGAAATGCCTGAGAGTGTATGTACGCTTATAACTCGAGAATGACTGAATGGATTTTTATGAAATAACTTTTGTTTGTTAGGGGATTTAGGCATGAAGATTTACAGACAGATATTGTTTATTAGAAATTAATCAATACCTGTTTGTAAATTTTTTTGCGTAAAAAAATTTACTGAACCACTGTGCCATGGCACACAGTGGTTGCTGCGGCACATGTAATTAATAAGCCGTCATTGCCATATCAACGCAACAATTTGACTTATACAATGATAGAATTTTACAGAAATTTTTAATTTATTTATGTGGCTACTGATTTATTATTTAATCTATCAGCATTTTTTCATCTATGATTATTTTATTTCTTGATTTTCACTAATGTAAGTTTTTATTACGCAGAAGAATCTGTATTTGAGATTAATTCATGTATTTCTTGATGCTCTTGTTCGAGACTATATCATTTCACGTGTTGTTTTGATATAAAGTTTTTGCACATGATATAGTTGTATAAATTATATAATGCCATGAAAAAGGGAACGATTTACATAGGTTAACTGCTGCAGCTAAAAGATCGCATTTAATCAGAAAATGAAACAATATCTAACAGTTTTTTGCATATGATTTTCGTTTTTTATTTGTCATATAATCTTTTTTTAAATTTTTTGATGTCTCATAATCCTTCAATTCACTACTTTCAGCAATTCAGATCTGGCAAAGCTGTTCTTGAGGCTCTTAGTTGGAGAGTGTACAGCATCGATGGGTGCAATGTAAAAATGCAAAACTTTGTGAATGCTTCTACCATGGAATTACCTTATAGCAAAAAGAAAAATGGACAACAAAAATAGATCGTCATTTAATAGATCGAGGATTACATTCCTCATTCAGTTTTTATTCATGGCCAATTTTTTTTACATATTTTTAAGTCTCTTTCCAATCAGGGAGATTAGTAAGGTGTGGGGCCAGTTCCAACTAAGGGCTGCACCCACACCCATGGAGGGGGCTGGATGGTGTAGGACAGTGATGGCCAGAACTGGCCCAATACCTCAAAATAACTTTTCAGGAGTTACCAGACCCAGGACACAAACCTGGATCCTCCTGTGTGGCACACCAACTCACGGCCAATTTTTTTTTTTTGTCAACAGATGATGCCACTTTCCACTCGGTAAGAGTGTTAAGTAGTGGAACAAAACAAGCCCTTCCACAGGCTGCCCATCCCTGCAGAGGGGTCAGCCTGATTGTGGAGGATGGGGATTGACGGGCTGGGCCCGGACCTCATGATAAATAACTTCAAGGGGTAGGACCTGAGATTCGAACCTGGGTCCTCCAGAGTGGAAAGCCGAAGCATTTCCACATGGCTAATCTGGCCGACTACTCACGGCCAATTATATAATTATATGTTGCCTTCTCTAGGGTAAAAAGTTTTAATTGTGTCAAAGTTTTTGGAAAAACAAACACAAAATCCCATATATAATGGAAATTGAAATTTTCAATTTATTTATGCGGCTAATGATTTATTATTTAATCTATCAGCATTTTTCAACCTATGATTATTTTATTTCTAGATTTTCACTAATGCAAGTTTTTATTATGTAGAAGAATCTGTATTTGAGATTAATTCACGTATTTCTTGATGCTTTTCAAGAATAAGTCATTTCTAGTGTTGTTTTGATATAAAGTTTTCGCACATGATATAGTTGTATAAATTTCATAATGCCACGACAAAAGGAAACTCTTTATATAGGTTAACTACTTCAGCTAAAAGATCGCATTTAATCAGAAAATGAAACATTATTTAGCAGCTTTTTGCACATGATTTTCGTTTTTTATTTGTCATATAATCTTTTTTAAAATTTTTAAAAGTATCATAGTCCTTCAATTCGCTACTTTCAGTAATTTAGATCTGGCAACGCTGTTCTTGAGGCTTTTCGTTGGAGAGTGTACAGTGTCTGGGTGCGATGTAAAAATGCAACGCTTTGCGAATGCTTCTATCATGGAATTACCTTATAGCAAAAAGAAAAATGGACAACAAAAATAGATAGTCATTTAATAGATCGAGGATTACACCCCTCATTCAGTTTTTACTCATGGCCAATTTTTTTTTTACATATTTTAACGTCTGCTTCCAATCAGGGAGATTAGTAAGATGAGGGGCCAGTTCCAACTAAGGGCTGCACCCACACCCATGGAGAGGGGCGGATGGTGTAGGACCGTGATCCCGGAACTGGCCCAGCACCTTGAGAAACTTTTCAGGAGTTACCAGACCCGGGATGCGAACCCGGGTCCACCTGCGTGGCACGCCGACTCACGGCCAATTAATTATATGTTTCTTCTCTAGGGTAAAAAGTTTTAATTGTGTCAAAGTTTTTGGAAAAACTCAAACACAAAACCCCATATATAAAGAGAATTAATTGTAGCAAACTTTTATTAAAATATATAAAATATTTATAACTGCAAAAATTTGCGGGTTTTAGCTAGTTATCAATGTATCGGAAATAGTCACACAGATTTATTTTGCTTATTAATAACAATAAATAAAAAATTTATATTTGTAGGAAGCACTTTCTATTTCACAGAATATTATTTCTTTCAACAAATGATGAATGTGAATGCAGTAACATTGCAAAATATTATAATTATGATATATAGCAGATGTGGAAGATTTTCACCCTTTCATTTTGGGCAAATTAAATCAGCATATGAAAATACATAAAAAAAAAAGTCAAATTAAAATTTATTTATGAAAATTAAAAGGAACTTTAAAAACATCAATAATTTTGTCAAACAGGATGTGAAATATAATCAATTTATTGTATCTCTCAAAAACTATTTATCTGATGAATTATATTATATTTTAAGTAGATTTTTAGAATATTTTTTAAGTGGCCTGAAAATTTTAAAATTCTCTGCATATTTTAATTATATATTATATAGGAAAATCAAGATCTATGAAGTTTTTTGAATGATTTACCTAAAATGACTATAAACTAATTATTGCAATTCACTATATCTTCATCAATTATCAGTAATAACAGTGGAATCTTCAACAACATTCCTGATAAGAACAGAATTAATGATCTGCTTGTTGCAATACCATACCATTTAAAAAGAATACTCGTTACTCTGGAAATTCCACTTATAACCCATTTCCTATTGCTAAGACTCTTTTGACCTTATATTTGTGTTTAAAAATGTGAGTTTCATCTACTTCAATCATAAATCCAAGACCAATTAATAACTTTCTATTATTCATTTACACTGTGAAACTTTTTTTGATATTTTCTGGCAACATTTACATGTAGTATGTATTCTTAATTCTAATTATAAAACTTTACCAACCATTGATTTATTTGAATACTCAAAATATTTTCAGAATATTAGTTAAGAATACATTGGAATCTGCAAAAATATTGTTAATATAAATAGAGAATTTCTTTCCACATGTTCCAAGAAATATAAAATAAAACTGATTGTTCACATTCAATTTTTTCAAGAAATATTTTTGTGGATCTACAAAAATTAGATGTTCACAGACTGGGGTGTAAAAGTCTAGCCATAATAGTAAATTTAAACCATTTATCTTTATTTATTAGCTTTTCCATGATTTTATTTTGCCTCAAGCATGGGGCTTGATTATGTGCAATTGGTCCAATTGGTTCATATCTGGCCTTATATGTAAGTAATAAGTAAGATATATATAGTTTAGTAATAAGAATACTCTTAGTTTGTATTAAAAAATAAAAAAGAAGAGAAAAAATAATTTAATATATTATTAATTGACTAATTTTATGTTTTCATCAAAGTCATTAAATTATTTCTTGTATATTCAATTTTTACATTGAAAATACTTGAAACAGACTAAATATTATATTTTGTATACATCAATATTAATAATAAAAATTTATGAAATCAAAAACTGTTCAAAATTTTAATAATGATTATTATTTTAGAATTGGTGCAATTTTTGTTTCAAACTGCATTTACTGAAAATATTAATTTTTATTTTAAAAATATAATCCATGAACCATTATGGCATATAATAAATTTTATTGTTTAAATAATGACTTGTTACATGATATTAAAAAACTTTATATTAAAATATAAAGTGATAACGAATCAAAATCATGCTTTAATCACTATCTAAATCCATGTCACCAGGTTTATGATCAGTTCCTTCACTGTCACTATTTTTTGTTTCTACTTTTATAGGAGATAGAGAATCTTGCTGTTTTTCATTTTCAGGCAATCCAGGAGGCTCTGGAGGTCTTTGAACAATTTCCTCAGGCGTACTATCAAATCCTTTCTCTTCTTCATCATAATCTCTAACAACTTTACTTTCTTTGTGGGATGTTTCTTCTTTCTTTTTCTTTTTGTTTTCTTTGTCTTTTTCTTCTGATAATCCTTCTTCTCTTTTCTTTTTATGCCTATAAAAATAATTTTTATAATTCAATTAAAGTTTAAATGTAAGAATATATAGTTATTCTATTAATATACTAATAAATCAATTATTAAAAATATAATTTTTTTGGAAATTCTGAAGTGCTGGTACAAGTTTAGTTTTAGAATTAAAATAAAAAGTAAACAAAAGAAAATTTCTGTTTGAATAAATAGATATTTTCGAATATATTTTTTGAAAATGTTTTAAAATCATGTAATAAAATAAATAATTCATGACAAAAATTTTTAACATTAAAAAATACATTATTATTAATATTCAATTAATTAAAATACATAATACTTAAATATAATTTACTTTAATTTTTATGGATTTTTGGATTGTTAGTAATTGTCTAACAATAATTGTTCTAAAAATCAGTGAATAAGTCAGTTATTTAAATTGAATCATATTGAAGATAATACACATTTAACATGCAACGTAAAATTTCCATTGCTCATTAAATATCAAAAATAATGCATTATAAGATATCCATATTTATATTTTTTCTTTGTAAAACATGCACTTTTTTATTTTGAAGTAGTGCCTGTTAATTATTGGGAAATATGTAATTTTGTTAAAAAAAAAAAAAAAAAGTGTTATTTACTGGTTTTATAGAAAATTCATAGAATAAAATCAAAAATTATTCTGTTAAAAAAGTTGTTTGTTTTTATAATTATTCCATTTAAACTTTATCTTTTTGACAACATTTTTGAAGTTTTAACAGGTGAGAGTAGATTCTTATTGATGATAAACAATTTTTTGAGAAATTCTTTAAATATAATTTTTTTCCCAATTTAACAACATAAATACAGTAATACCTCGATTTACAAACTTAATTCATTCTTAGCCATGGTTCATAACTTGAAAAGTTCATATCTTGAAACCCAGTTTTCTATTTTATCTTATGGAAAATCAATTAATCCATTTCCCAATTAAGAAATTTTGAAAACAAATAAAAAAATATGCATTTGTGTACAATTATTATTATTTTTGGCATGTTTTATATAAAAATCATACTCAATTAAATAAAAAAAATACAATTTTCTTGTGACTAGTTTTATAGTTCTGTTTTTTATTTAATGGAGTTATTGTCATCAATTACTTCTTTCTGTCTCTTAAGCTTTAACTCGCAAACAAGTTATAGCCTAGGGAACAAAAAGAATTCTAATTACTAGTTATATCAAATTCTTTGTTAACTCGCATCACGAGTTAAAAATTAGTTAACAAAGAATTCAATATAACTAATAATTATTATGTAGATCTATATTATCAAGAATAAGCAGTCTTTATCACACTAACAGTTATATATGCATATTTCAAAAAATAATTGAGATATTCTTATACAAAACATAGAAAATATTTTATAAATATAATATTAAAAAGGATCATGTTTCATATCTCAAGAATAAGTTAGTATTTAGAGACCAAAATGGGATATGAAAAAAGTTCATATGTGGAGCTGTTCGTAAGTCGAGGTATCACTGTACAAGTTTTTCTTTATAGATTATATTTCTAATGTATTAATAAAAACAAAAATTATATTTAGGTGCTAATTGTATTTTGAAATGAACTACTCATTTTAATCATATGCCACTACAATGAAACAGACTTATTTACTTTCAATAGAGTAGACTCTTGGTTTAATGGACTCTGCTTTAATGGATTTTGGATTTAACAAATAAAAGATTTAGATTAATTTTTTATTTGGTTTTAATAAATATTTGAAATTCCTATCACGAACAGTGGATGATAGTAGTGTTATATGCAACATTTTGTTATATAGAAGAATTATCAATGTCATCCTATGGAATTTAAGCCTAATATATGCAGCAGTTTGCTATACAAGAGGAATACAATGTTATCTTATGGAGATTATGCTTAACAGGTTGGCATAATTTAGCGATTTGTATGCATTTATTTAGATAAATGCATTTTATGAGTAGAAAAATATAAATGCAATATTTATATTTCTTTTAAGACTATGTCCCTCTGTTTCAAATCTTCAAGTTATTACCATCAATAAGTTTTCAAGCAAATAAAAAACTTTAATTATACTTGATTATTTACAAAATGTTTTCAGTTTATTTGATCCTCTTTAGTTGTAATATTTTACACTTAATTTACCTAAAATACTTAATTTCCTAATGAAATAGAGCAAATTAATTTTTACAGTTTGAAAGAATATTCTTAGTTTCCTTGGTATTAATGGCACTTTCAATATTTTTTCTTATCATATTATCATACTTGTGTTTTGTGTTCTCAAATCATATCTTTTGCTAATTTAACAAATTTTATATATATATAAAATTGCTAAATTAACAAAAAATGTAATTTACTATACTGTATTTTTACAATACTTTTGCTTTAACGGACATTCACCATTATTGGACGTCTTTTCCCCTTATTAGTCTGTTAAACCAAGGTACTATTATATAGATTTATATAGAATATTAAAAACAAAAATTAATTTTTATTTTTATATATTATAGTAAATTTAAATTATCCATACTTAGATTCTCTACGGATTGAATGCGATCTTGATCTTGATCTTCTTCTAGGAGATCGAGACCATCTTTTGGGAGAATGAGATGATCTATGATGCTTTTGGTTTGGAGATCTTGAGGATCTGTAGGATGGTGAACGAGATTTTTGACGACTAACAGGAGATCTTTTTGAATAGGATCTTTTTGGAGATCGTGATTTTCGTTTTTGACTATACGAAGGAGAATGAGAGTGATGATGTCTACCAGGTGACCTAGATGATTTCTGTCTAGAAGGTGAACGAGAAGATTTCTTACGAGAAGGTGAATGTGATGTTTTATGTCTAGAAGGTGATCTTGATGATTTTCGATGAGAAGGTGACCGAGATAACTTCTGATGAGAAGGCGAATGAGAAGATTTATGACGAGAAGGAGAATGAGACGTTTTATGGCGAGTTGGTGAACGGGCAGATTTATGTCTAGATGGAGATCTTGAAGATCTATATTTTGGTGATTTTGTTGGGGAAGCAGAATATTTGCTTGGTGTCCTAAAAAAAATTATCATAACTTATATTTATCAAACTGCAAAATTTATTTAGTTTTCCTAATGTTTAAAAACATACATTTTAACTATTAATAATTTTCATTTATAGTTTAGAAAGCATAATTAATAAATTAACAGAATTACACCATCTTCAGATTCAATTGCTTTTTAAATTTAATCACTCATCTTCCAAATATTTTTAAATGCATTACCAGTTTGAAAAAATGTTAGAATATTAATTAAATAAAAGCTGATTCATACCAAGAAATACACAATAAATACAGATACTTCTTGAATTATGACCATTAATACTTACAATGTTGATGTAATCAGTAAATTTTGTGATTGATCAATGCTTTTTCTTAGATTTGAAGACAAGATTCAACTTGCATTTCCAAAAAAACTATTAAACAGGCTTACCCAGAAAAGCATTCAAGATTTTGCTACAATTTTCGAAATCATATTTGTGTGATCTAGACTTTTCAACATTGATGAACATAAAAACTAAAAAATGTGAAAGACTTAGAAATATTGATGAAGAAATGAGGGTAGCTTTATCAGATATTAGACCTGACACTGCTCAAATCTGCAAAAGACAATTAGTTCAGGCATCGCATTAAACTTGATTTAAAAATGTTCTATTTTTCTAAAAGAGTTACAATTATTAAGAATATATGTTTTTTTAATTAATGTTTTTTTACTGTTATTTAATGTGTAATGTATAATTTTTAGTAAAGTACATGTTCATGCATATTTTTGTTGTTTGTTTTATGATCTTAGTGATATAGTGTTCTGCAAATTTTCTTTACAATCAAAAGTATTCCGTGATTACAAAAAGGTTAAGAACTACTGGTCTAATATATGGAAAGAGTCCTTTTTTTGTGTCTGATTCTTGCAATTTTATTTATGTTTATTAAGACAATATATAGTGTCCTCATAAAAAATAATAATAAGAAATCCATAAATTTTGCATTCACAATGTATGACAGTGGGTTTGAAACTAAATCTTGTTGTAAATCAAGGACTATCTGCAACAGCTTCAGAAGAACCAAATTCTTTAATAAACTAAAAAGCATTTTTGGTATTAAACCATCTTCAAATTATTAATTGACAAAAACAACAAAACACTAATTGCAAATCATAGTACGTGCAGATTTCTTCGTATTTAATATTGTCATCTACTGTGTTGAAAGCTCAAATTAAAAAAGTTTTTTGAAATTTATATATTAATGCAAAATAATTTCTTAAAACAACCATTGACGTGTTATCACGTTCCAAACCATTGCCGTGTTACCATGGCAAAGGCACACCCATGCAGGGCATCCCTTCCATTTCCTTGCTGTCTATGCACAGCAAAGGCACTTAGGGGGTTAATGCTATTCTTTAATTATTGGCAGAGCAGTAGTGGTCTTCCATTCTATTAGTACATCTTATCCTTACTGAAAGAGATATTATAGCATATTCAGTGGTTTAACTCTGAAGAATGAAATAAGAAGAATATATGTAATCCACAAGGAAAGAGAAAAATGTTCTATCAGAAATTTGGTAGCACTAGCAGAAAAAAGAGGACATCTTTTAATTGCCTCTTATGATATATAGCTAAAATGATAGTGAATTCTGCCTCCAATCTAAAAGAAAATTCAAAGCTAAACTATTCATATCTTTTAAGTTAATTATTATGCAAATTGTATTGGTGTATGTATTATTTTTCTTAAGATAACAGCAGCAAGGATCATTTTTTTCAAGAAGAAAGAAAATAATACTTGCTGTTGACACTATAAAAATTTCTCTCTCTTCACATAGAACAGCAGTGAAATGACCTTGTTGGATTTTTTTGTTGGATGCAATGCATTCTTCAAATTACTGTAAATGATACTTACATAGTTCATAAAAGTCACTAGATCTACAAATAGGATTATTACAAGGAGAAGTCAAAAAGTTCTTACCCTCACCATGTTGTATGTGGGCTATAGATCTGTAATTATCAATAATGATAGATTAATGTCTCACTATACTTGATGACAGCAATGGAAGTCAGTATTGAGTCTATGAGAGTGGCATATTACAAACTTTTATGATGGTATTAATGTGCATGGAACAGTTGATTTCTATGTAAAAAGTAACAGTGTCAGTATTTATTTTATGTAATCATCACTATATATCAAAAGAAGCAATTAAAAGATGTCCTCTTTTTTCTGCTAGAGCTGCCAAACTTTTGATAGCACATTTTTCTCTTTCCTTGTGATTAAATATATTCTTATTTCATTCTTCAAAGTTAAGCCACTGAATTTGCTACAATATCTCTTTCAATAAGATGTACTGATAGAATGGAAGACATTACTGCTCTGCCAATAATTAAAGAATAGCATTAACCCCCTAAGTGCCTTTGCTGTGCATAGACAGCAAGGAAATGGAAGGGATGCCCTGCATGGGTGTGCCTTTGCCATGGTAACACGGCAATGGTTTGGAACGTGATAACACGTCAATGGTTGTTTTAAGAAATTATTTTGCATTAATATATAAATTTCAAAAAACTTTTTTAGAATTACTATATATTGCAAATTAATTTATCATCATCAAATACCAATAAAAAAAATTTTTCCATTTTATAATTATTATTTTTTTAAATTTTAATATGGGCATGGTACACTCTCTCAGATGTCTAGCAAATTTCTTCCTGGAAAATTTCTGTTCCACTTACTAAGCTCAATATTGTCTCTTATTGGCAGAAAAAGTATATTCTGAATCAATACGGGTAAAAAAAGTGAATATTATAGCTGTTATAGTGGGAGGAGATTTGTTCTAACATAAGAGTTTTTTCTTAAAAAAACACGAAATATTTTGCATAATAAAACACACAACTATTGAAATGTCAAATAAACATATAAGTTTAAATAACTAAATTTAATTTCACAGAAACCAAGTTTATATCTATAAAAAAAGTTGTTTTTTTATTTCATATTTTATTTTGTGCAATTTAATGTTTAGATTTTGTTTATTTATATATCTGTAGTGTTTTAAAAAATTTAAAAGATATAATTATTTTCTTTTGTGATTTCAAAATTTTTGTATTGATATATACATTTTTAATAAAAGCCCAGTCCTTGAGCAGGTACATATAACTGTTTATTGTACACATTACCAGTAAACACATTCACTATATTGTAATACATATAATAAATAATTTTGTGCTCAAATGCTGGACTTAATATTTGTGTAAGTAAACATGACTGGTATGCTAGTGATTCAAGAAATATTAATATAAATTTTGATTATTTGATATTGTAATATAAAATTGGAATACTTTACATTAATATTTTTAATAAAAGTTTATGGTTAATCTTTATGTAAATACTTATATATAGTGCCTTTCAGAGAAAATGAGAAGCCAGGGACAACTAATATTTTTTAGGTCCTTCAAAATCTAAAATAAAACTGTGGACAAGAAAATAAAAACAATGATATTTAATATTTATTCAATTATAACATTTATTTATTTCATAGAAACTTGCTTACATTTAAAATGACAAAATTAACAAATATATAGGGTGTCCATAAAAGATTTGTACCATAACAATATTTAATAACTTTTGAACATAATAACAATCATGTTTCATTTTCAACATGTTACAAAGAAACTCAAAAGTTTTATCTGATATATTCATTTATTGCAAAAACTGCTCATAAGAAGCACTGGAATTGACAGAACAAAAGATGGCATCTACCATAGAGAAAACAGTGTGTTGTGTGTCAAAACATGATTACTGTTCAGAGGAGACACAGGTTAACTTATAGTAAACAATCATCAGATAAAAAATCAATTAATGCCTGGATGAAAACCTTTTTAGAGATCGGGATCAATAGTAAAAAGGAAGAGCAATAGGTGGCCCAGCACATCAGATGAGATGGTAGAAGAAAGAATAGTTTATCTTCGAAGCCCATCAAAATCTGTGAGAGTGGCATCACATCAACTACAAGTGCCACAGTCCAATATCTGCAATGATAATATGATTTACTGAAACAAAATCACCTATCATTGCAGATATTGGACTGTGGCACTTGTAGTTGATGTGATGCCACTCTCACAGATTTTGATGGGCTTCGAAGATAAACTATTCTTTCTTCTACCATCTCATCTGATGTGCTGGGCCACCTATTGCTCTTCCTTTTTACTATTGATCCCGATCTCTAAAAAGGTTTTCATCCAGGCATTAATTGATTTTTTATCTGATGATTGTTTACTATAAGTTAACCTGTGTCTCCTCTGAACAGTGATCATGTTTTGACATACAACACACTGTGCTTTCTCTATGGTAGATGCAATCTTTTGTTTTGCCAATGCCAGTGCCTCTTATGAGCAGATCTTGCAATAAACAAATATTTCAGATAAAACTTTTGGAGTTTCTTTGTAACATGCTGAAAATGATACATCATTATGTTATTATATTCAAAAATTATTAAATATTGTTATGGTACAAATCTTTTATGGACACCCTGTACATTGGTAAAAAAAAAAAAAAAGCCCCTAAAAAGCCTAAGACCTGAGGCACCACTCCTCTTGCCCTCCTGATTGGCACTACTTATATATAAAGTGCAATGCTTGGCTGACTGTTCTGCAGAGGCTCTGCAGTTTGATCTCTTGGGATCAAAATTTGTAAGATTTCCCTCAACCCCATAGGTAATATAGGTTACCCTGAGATTACCTCAGAGAGTAGGGCATTTTGGAATAGGAACAAAAATGTTTTCAGTAAAATTCTTCAAATTTTGGATGCTGTTACAGTCGTCCTAATGTGACAGCATGATGTAACAAGGGATGATGTCACAAAATGCTATTGTTATGTGAAATCCTGATGACATAACAATGGGATGATGTCACTGACATAATTCCCACAATGATATATCATCATCATGATAAGACAATTGATTCAAAATGCTATAATAAATGAATTATATGATAAAATTATATTTCTGCATGGTTCATTATAAATCTATTTGTAAAGTTTATAAATTCTTGGGATCCAGGTCCTACTGAACATCATCTTTCAATCTTTCAGTAGACCCCAGCATAGATATTGGTTAGCCTGTAATATACTCAAAAAATGGCTAAAAAACAAAAGTATACCTTATGATTCAGTGATTTCAAACTAATCTAATGTAGAAATTCATTCTTGTGTAAAATTAAGTTTTTGTTTCCTATTATTAATAAGTAGACAAGATGTTGATATCATGATGAAATAAGAGTTATCAAATAAATTGTATTATGCTTTTGAAATTCCCAAGTAATACCAGGTATTCTTAATGTAGCAAATAAATAATGTCACATAGGCACACTAATGATGTCATTGAGATATAATTTTGCTAATACTTTCAAAGCAATTTTAATCTATGCATTTGTTAAATTTGCAAACTTATAGTTAAAAATAATTAACATCAACTTAAAAATATTGAGTTCAAATTTTAGATAAAAGCAAATAATTATTCTAAGAACCCAGTGTTATTAAAAATTTCTCATAAGGGCATTCTGCCATATTATAAACTGTAATGAAATTTCAATTGTGTGATAATGTAGCATATAAACAATTGGTAACAATGAAATGCAATTTAAAAGATTATGAAATATAAATTCAATATAATGGGCATGTTCAAAAAGTCTAACGCGTTAAACTCGTTTTTAACAAAGCGGTCAAAAAGTACTTTTATTATGCACTGCGCATGCTCCATAACTGTAACGTTTCACACGAAAGTCTAACAAAGCTAACGAAAGAAATAGCAAGTTTACTTCATGAAAAACATGGTGGCCCCCAGAGTAACACACGTGTTGTAAATTGTAGTATATAAGGAGATGAAAAATGGATAATGTCGCATGTGGTACAATGTACGATAAATAATGGTGTTATTTTTAAGGAAATTTTTCGATAAAATCTATTAAATGATATTTTACTATTAATCATTTCAGAATTCGAGTGTCCTGTACTCTAACTGAAAATTTGTTAAAAAAATTAAGCCTAGTTAATTAATTATTTAGAATTATGCAGTGCTCTATTTCTTCATCGGAATTATCAGAAAAAAATGCATCTTCCAAACATTTGCAAGCTCCTATTAAAATTTCCTTACAGATGGCCATATTATTTCTCTAACGGACCGGTCAAAAAGTATATACGATAATGAGGCTAACTCAATGTGAGAAAAGTTTAATGCGTTAGACTTTTTGAACGCGCCCAATAATGATGAACTATATATGATATATATATAAGTAATCAGTATAAGAGATAAATTTGTTGAACTGGTTTTGATATATGAAGATAATGAATAAGGATTGAATAACAAAGCAAATAAATGAAGAGAAACCTAATAGGCATAAGATTAGGTAGGGATGAATAAGACTGATAAGATCTTCAAATGAAAAACAGAAAGGAAGAGTGTGAATAATAAAATAAATAAATGAATTGATGTATGGATATGAACAAAGCAAAAGTATTATATATATATATATATATAAGCATTATTTAGGTGAGAAAAACTATTAATTACATATTCAAAATAATTGAATATGGTACAAAAAAAATTTAACAATATTCTCTACAAATAAAAACTATAAAAGCATTCAAACACAAATAGGCAAGCTGCAAGCGTGAGTTGAGTTTAGTTGAACTGCAAGATTTGGACAGTAAAAGTTAATAGTGAGCAATAAATTGTGAAAGTGAAAGTGGACTAAGAACTGTGAGTTATTCTGGATTAAAGACATAAATTAGTGTTGTATGAGATAATTATCGGATTTTGTATTGAATTTAGTTATAGTGAAACAAAATTATTTTGTTTTGTGTGAACAAATTGGACTATACGAAATATAGCTGTATTCACTCTCTATTAATCTCTATGAACTCGTAAACCCACAAAACGTGATAATATGATACTCTTTTGATTTATAAACAGCATAATGCAAAACAGTCAAAATAAAACCAAAAAATTTTTTTTGTTTTCATTTAAAAACCATGTAAAAGTGAAACCGTGTAAATTGAGTGCCGTGCAAATCGAGGGCTACTAGGTATACTTATAAATCGTGTTTTCTATACTTTTTAAATTATGAATATAACTCGTGCCTTAGTGCTGTTGTTTCTTACTTATGAATTGTTTTGGCAGTGTAATAGTTTGCAATTTTATCCCTATATTCTCCTGACCTGGCACCTTCAGGCTTTTTCTGTTTTGAAATATGAAAAACATTTGGAGAAGAAGTTTCTTCAATGATGAGGAGATCATTACTGCTGTGGAGAACTGGTTTGCCTCCAAATCTGCCAACTTCTACAAAGATAGGATTAAACAACTGTTCCACAAATGTGAGAAGTGTGGCTTTAGGTGGAAGATATGTAGAAAAGGAAGAGTTGGACCAAATTTCAGATCCCTAGCATATTTGCATCATGATGAGAGTAAGAACTTTCTGGCTCCCCTCATATACTCCAAATTTTTCCATATAGCATCTACTCTTTATAGTTCTGTGATAAATATAGTAATTGTTTTTGCTATATACAGATACTGGTATCAAAATCAGTTTCTATTTTACAGGCATTATTTAAAAAACATACTAATTTCCTCACAGCCCTATATTTAGGGCTGTGAGGAAAAATCAGTTTCTATTTTACAGGCATTATTTAAAAAACATACTAATTTCCTCACAGCCCTAAATATAGGGCTGTGAGGAAATTATTATTATTGCTGTTTTATGAATTATTATTATTGCTGTTTTATGAGGCAGACTACAATAATTGAGATTATAGTATTTATTACAGCAAAACCTGTGCTGGTGGCCAACCTGCAATTCGTGGCCACCTTAATATCCACCCAAGCATATTGCGGGATTTTTAAACTGTGTAAAATGCCCATCTGTGTTCCACGGCCATGATATTTAATTTCGGCACCTTGTGTATAACATCTACTAGGTGACCAGCAAATTGTGTTTTGATCAGAAATGCCAGATTGGGCTCTAGATCTTCTATCAGCTGACATTCTAAAGTGAAAAAAATCCTGAAAACAGACATTAATTAGTGATTTTTTCCTTTAACAATGTGAAACTGTGTCATAAACTTTGTATTTTAAACTTTGATGCTTAATAAAGAAATTTGTAGCTATCCGTGTCTGGTGGCCACAATTTCAGCCATCAAAAGCTGGCTACCTAGCACAGGTTTTCCTGTAATAAACTCAATTATAAAAATCATAAAAAGAAATGCAAACTTATCTTTAATAGTAATTCATTTAGGAATAAGGCTCAAAATACTATAAGTCCAAACTCTTTATCTGAAATTATAAGTTGCTGTTTATTTGCAAGAAAACTCAAGCTTTTTAGCTTGAGTTTTCTTGCAAATAAACAGATGACAAAATTCCAAGCTTTTTCTTAAAATAAGCTCGAGTTTTGGTGTTTTAAAATTTATTGAGCAACAGAAAAATTATAACATGAAATAAATGCATCAAAATAAGAGATTACAATATTTTTGCTGTTTATTTTTATTAAATTAAATACTGCAGTTCTTGTGATTGTTCTTATAATTTTAAAAACAGTCATAGGATGATACGATTTGTAATAAATTTCACAATATCAATTTTCTAGTATTTACAATACTGTAGAAACAGGAGAAAGAAAACAGTCATAGAAAGACTCTGTTTAGGACAATCACATGTTCTCATTTGCCCAATGGTGATAAGTGAAGACTAACTGATTTGCAACTTGTGTAACTATGAATTTATTTTGAAGCATATTTTAGTAGTATGCCATAATTTTACTGTCAAATAACTAATAATAAAATAGTGTATTTATCCTGCTTCAAGTGCTTGTTGTGATTTCTTGTGCATTTACCACTTTACTATAAAATTCCAATATGCTGTTTTTTGCTAATACAATATTTTTACAGCTCTATAAGCAGGAGTATTAATATATCTTTATAAATTACACTCAGATTTTATACATATTCTAATTACCTCTTTTATCTTGTTAATTTTACTATTAATCAAACATTCAAGCACTTATCGCAGTTGAGAATAATCATAAACGTTTTATTCAACAATTAATACTAACATTTTTGGTATGGTGCATCATCTTCAGGCTATACATTTAAACTTAATTTTACTGAAACACTATGTTTCCAAATTTGTTCCTTTAAAGACAAATTTTTAAATTCACTATGGTTCTCAGTGTTTTACAGTGGCCAGGAAACAAATTAAACCATTTTTCAAATATATAATAATATTAAGTTATTCTACTATTTACAAATCATCAGTCTCATTAACTTAAAAACTATACATTATAAACTTAAAATTATGCTAATAAAAATTTTTTTCTTATTAAAAATTCACTGCTCTTCATAAGATGCATTTTGGCTTTATGATTTGGCCCTCCTCAGTTATATGCATGAATTTCCAAATTAAATTTAACAATTCTTCAAAAAATTATAAACCTTGACTGTTGCCATTCCTTCATTTAATATAAAAAAACCACTTAACTATTTATATTCTAAATTAAATCATTACACAATGTTATTAGAAAGAAATATAAATATGCATCTTGTTTTTACAACACACAACATTTAAGAAAGTATTTTACAACCAAAAAAAATGCTTTCCTGCAGAATACATCACTTACATTTCAAATAATTTTTTAATTTATTCAAATATTGCTTCTTTTCTATAAACAAATTAATATTTATTTTATTTACTAACATTTCTCTACAAAAATATTATGATTATACCAAGGAAGTTTATAAATTTACCTAGCAGACAATGATATTCCCTTAAAAACTTTCTTGAATGAATACAACTATTTTTTATATTCCATCAAATTTTAAATTTACTATTTTTTCTATAAACAAAATTAATATTCATTAACTTTTTAAACTATAATATCATCAAAAAGACTATTAAGTTTACCTGTGAGTCAATAAAAACTTTTTTTTATCTTTACTTAATATGTATTGACCAAGGCAGTTGTTATATCTTAACCTTAATTTGCATTTTTAATGACATATTAGCCCTCTGGTGTTGATTTTCCTAAATAAATACTTCCACCATAATTCTGACAATTTTTATCCATTTATATTATTCATTATTATGTTTTTATTATACATACTATTATATTTTATAAAATAAAATTCATAATACATTCTAGATAAATAATTTGTTTCTTGTTTTAAAACTGTTATTGTATCATTATTAATACTACAATTATTATTTATACAATGTGTAGATAAACCTGACTTAAATTGTTTATACTTTATGTACCATTTATGTTCCTCTATTTTAATACGTAACTGCTGTTTTGTTTCACCTATATTGTAATGCATATCCTGACGTGCATTCAATTTTATAAACTACATTATGCTTGTCTATCGTTGGTTGTGTCTGCCTGCCTATGAATGTTATTTTTTTAATCTTAATTTTCATCTTCAGTGCTATACCAAAATTAAATTTTTAAAAAAACTCTCTTTCCTTATAAAAACGTTTTCTTCATATAGCACTGCAAAGTACACCTTCTTATTTCGATTCTTAATTATCTACTATACTATCAAATTCTCTATAATTTCTTTCCCATTTTTTTAATTGCCAATGTGGATAATTATTTAACTTAAGCATTCTATAAATCAATATTAATTCAGATTTTTGTTTCATTGTAGTTCTACAATCTTTTTTTTTAATTTCTGAAAGGAATAAATTTTTATTCATAAATTTTGGAGTATTAGAGTAAAAATTTAATAATTTAAAATTGTTTTGTTCCTTCCAATATTTTTTAAATTCAATTCTATTTTTAAATTTTAACAAAGTTATATCTAAATAATTTATCTTATTTTCAGAACTATGCTCTATAGTAAACTTTATATTTTCATTATAAGAATTAACATAATCTAACAAATCTGCAGTATTTACTATTTTTAAATCAATTATACACAAAATATCATCTACATAACGAGCCATAAATTTGACTCCAGGATAATTTAATATAAATTTATCTAAATCTATTAAAACTATTTCTGCCAATTTTGGACCTATAACTGAACCCATAATTATCCCATCTGTTTGTTTATAAAACTTATTATCTATCTTCACATAATTGTTATAAAAGCAGTATTCTTTCAAAAATATGTGCATTTTGTGTATCAAACATAAACAAAATGCTACATAAGATCCCTTCTGTACCTTAATTCTCTCATAGCACATTTAACTAATGATCCAATATTACTTTATATAAGAGACATTCCATAACACTTTTTTCACTAATCTCTCCTCAATGTTTCCAAGGCATACTTCCATGCTATGGGTAGCTCAGTGGCTGTCCTGTCATTCAATAGCTTCTCATCCTTCTGTCTTCTCATTATTTCAAACATCTCTGCTGTGGATGCTTGTGTTCTCTTCTTTACTGGTCTTACTATTTTGGTACAGTGGTGCCTTGCAATTCGTCACTAATCCATCGCCAAACTAATGTCGAATTGTGGGATAATATTTCCCATATAAGACTATAGAAAATAGATTAATTCGTTATCGGTCCCCATCACACTCCCCTAACACAGGTGAGGTGAGAGAGATACACTATATTATTTACTTTATTATATGTGGTTTGCTATTGTATAATAAACCGAATTACAAAATACACTATTTTATACACAACACACAATTTATTAGCTCTTGGATGTTAGAATGAAGTCTTCCAGCAGACAGCCGCGATCTTTATTAGCCCTTGGATGTTGGAATGAAGTCTTCCAGCAGGCACCCAAGCACTCAATAATCTTCTCTCTCTGTTGCGAAGTCTTCCAGCAGACACCCTAGCACTCACAATCTTCTCTCTCTGTTGAAAACATTGCCACAGTTGTCCTAGGAACATTCTCTCTCTGTTGCAAAACGTTGCCACAGTTGTCCTAGGAACGCGATATTCGAGTTACATTTTAATTGTTCTACCTTTCTGCACTTTATCTGTAATTTTTTCTTCGTCACTTTGCCCAATCAAGTATTCTTCTTTTCGGAATTATTCCTCTGGTCAGTTCTCTTTGAACCAATCCTTACATTTCACTCAAAAAAATAATAATAATTACAAATTTTTTACTTTCTGAAAAATGTAGAATTAAAAATTAACAGAAACAACACAGGTAAACACTAAAGTAGCCCAAAAAGAACTGAAAAATAGCAAATGACATCACACAATTCCATGCACGCGCATGCGCAAACCTGTGAAACTCAAATGTTGAACTGCAAGACTGATGAATTGTGGGACGTCGAATTGCAAGGCACCACTGTATCATCCCACTGTATTGTTAGATCTGTTGTGTAAGGTTCAATAGCTAAAGCCATGTTACATCTTTCTTATGTTCTTCTAACCTTTAGGCCAGAGTTTGATTCATCACCCCAATGTATGATGCTGCTTATTGTGTTTTCTCATCCTTCACCGGGATTCTGTAGATTCCTGTCTTTTCGTTCTCCTTCCAACGGTCTTTTTCGTTTCTTAAGATGTTAAGTATTTCTTAGGATGTAAAAAAAACGTTTATGATTATTCTCAACTGTGATAAGTGCTTGAATGTTTGATCAAATTTTATATTATATACTTTTTATTCAGTTAATCCAAAGTACTTTTGGCATATTTATAGCCCTCTTCAGTGGTACAAACTTTAATCACTTTTTTATCATTCTTTTTTTAATCACTATTTAAAATTTTCTTTAAGGAAAAAATTTTAAAAAAATATAGCTTTTCTTATCAAATAGTGGTGTTTTAAGCATAGTTTTTCTTTTTATATGAATTATAAGTTTTTACACTATTTTTATGAATTAATTTTTTATATTTATGTTTTTTAATGGAATTAATGCTATTACTTGTTGTTTTATTTGGTTTTATCAATTATACTTTTAAAGTTTTTGAATGTTATTGGGTATTATATGTTAGACTTCTTTGCTTTTTACAAATCTCTATTATATACTATTTTTATTTTTTATTGAACACTATTTGGGGCAATTTGACTCAGATGATCCACGTATCATGAAACAAAAATAAAGCATTAACTGTTCATTATGGCTATAATTAAGTTGACTATAACTAATGCATTTTCAAGTGCAATGAGTTAATAAATAATGTTTACCAAAAACCTCAGGTACTCTACCTTTTCTAAGCTTTTCTTTAGAATCAGCTTGAGTTTTTGAAAACAAATGAGTTTCAGCAACTCTATTGAAATCATTGAGGTGAGATGTGAGCCCAGACTTGGGTTCCCGGCCCCCCGGGCGGCGATCCGATGGATTGGCGCCTTGGTGTGTGGCTGGAGTAAAACCAGGTTATCCCAGACTTGGGTTCCTGGCCCCCCGGGCGGCGATCCGATGGATTGATGCCCGGGGGCGGGCATATCCATGCAGTTTACATATTATATATTGCAGTTTTATTCATACATATCCATGCAGTTTGATCAGTTTGTAGTCAGTGGTTTTTGAGATGGCTCAGTTTACAGACAAGGAATTGGCTACAATTGCTATATTTTTGGATCAAGAAGAAACAAATCAAGCTAAAAAACAGAGAATGTTTCAGATTTAAAATTTTTCAAATTTTAAAACTTAATATGATACTTGTATCATTATTATAACAACATCCTAGTGTGGAGTCTATGGCATGCATATCTTATAAGCAAAATTCTCTATATAGCAGGCAAAATTTATCTGTTTAAAGAAGAAATCAAATAATTTTTGTCTTAATTGCTTACAAACTTAAAAATTATATGAAATATGATATTAAATATTGATGTAGTATCTTTAATGTGATATCTAAAAGATTTATAGATAGACCAAATTTGTTTCTTTGCTTAATCTTAGATACTTGGCAATCTATATTATACTCAAATTAAAAATTCAAATTTTCAATAATGCACTTTCCACTGTTTTTATAATAATCAATTATTCTTGTTTTTTATTACTATTGTAGTAGTAAACAATAGTAATTGCATTGTAATGTAATCTGTGATCAAAACTATATCATATGCCTGTTAGAATATCAAATTTTACAAATTAGATTACAATCAGTTTTTCAAATTTTACTTAATTAAAAAAAACAAAAATGATAGAAATATGAAAAAAATTATTTTACAAATTATCCTTTGTATTTACAAGAGATAATTACTATATTTATTTATAAAATATTATCCCTTATGTAATTTTCTTCTCATGATTTAGAAAAAAAATTAATAAAATATTTTATAATTTTTCCATCTTTATTTTTATTAAGGTAAATAGCCATTAACAAACATCAAAAATTTTAGAAGAAAATTTTTCATTATTTTGACTCTCCACAGAAGCATAATTTAAACAATGAAAGATAATAATAATAATAAAAAGATATAAAAATCAAAACATACAAAGCTTTGTATATTTTATAATTTTTCCATCTTTATTTTTATTAAGGTAAATAGCCATTAACAAACATCAGAAATTTTAGAAGAAAATTTTTCATTATTTTGAGTCTCCACAGAAGCATAATTTAAACAATGAATTAAAAGATATAAAAATCAAAACATACAAAGCTTTGCAGAAACAAATGAAATAGAAATGCAACCAATCAACAGTGATTGTCAAAAGCATAGATTAGCTTCTGACTCCACAATTTGTTATTGTACAATATTTTTTATAGCTAGTAGTACAATTATCTATATGAGAAGTTAATAAAAAATAATATTATGCATTATATAAAAAATAGAAATTTTTATGTTGCATATAAATTATTTTTTAAATATTTCTGGGTAAATAATGTGAATTGGATACAGTATTAGCATTTTAAAATACTTGTATAAAATCATTCATAAGTAAAGAATATCAATATAATTAATTGCAATTTAGTTTCAAAATAGTAAACTAGGATCATTTGGCTTGATTAGTAGAATTTGAGATAAATTTTATTTTCTATGCATAAATTCAATGTTACAATTCCATATATAGAAAGTAAAATTAGTGTTTAATAATATAGCAATCATTGAAGCGTGCAAAAAAAAATTGACAATATTTCTGAAGTGATTGATTAAAGTTATAACCTGTTAACAATGCTTGTCTTTGTTTATATTAATCTGATGATGACAGAGGATGGCTAGTTTAATAAATTAGATCACAATCAGAGCTTTTCAAATTTTACTTAATGAAAAGAAAAACAAAAAAATAAATATGAAAAAAATAGTAATTTAATTTTTTTAAATTAAAATTTTCAAAAAGAAAAAAATTATATGTATGCCTATAGATAGGAAAAAAGATTACGGACTAAAAAATTAAATTATTGAATAAATATGTCATACTTATCAAACTTTTATATTTTGTTTATTTTATGTAAAATTAAATTATACAATCAAATAAATTACTTAATTATTTATAAACAATATCAATTTCATAAAAATAACTGAAAAATTATAAATATTCAATATAATAAATGCTAACCTAGATCTTTGTCTTTTCTTTCCTTTTTCTTCTTCTTCTTTTTTAATTGGTTCTAATATTTCACTAACTTCACTATAAAAACAAAATAAAATCAATACTAAAATAATTATTATGATTTGTCTAAATAAATTAATTAATATGCTAATATTCAATATCTTAAATTTTTGATGTATATTGACTTTACCAAATATAGTTTTGCTTATGAAGAAAAAATTTTAATCACATTTTGCTAATGGGCAAAGTTTTTCACATATATAAAAGTATTTTTGTATAATATTATGCTATTTTATAACATACTAAATAAAAAGAATTTTACAGAAAATTATTTTTATATAATATGATCTAAAATTTAGTATCACTACTAAAAGATTTTTTCAATTTAAAGTTATACAGGCAACTCCAATATAGCATGATATCACACTCAAATCAACACTAATCAGGAGATTAACCATTTCAAATTACGTAAACCAACACAGTCAAACTTCCCCTGGCAGACAAAGTCTATATTAAATTTTTCTACGATTATTTTTGAATTAAAGCTATGATGCCACCATCTGTTGAGTTAATAATTAATTAATTAAATTTAGAATTTAGAACTAAGGTAGCGCCATCTAGTGATTAATGATTATACTATAATTTTTAAATTAATTTTCCCGAAATAAAATTTTGCCACTGCACCGGACTTGAACCAGGATCCTTGGGATAGCACTCCAATGCCTTATGCAACACAGAATTGGACACAGTGACCTATGGCAGAATTCCATTTTGGGAAGCTTATATATTACTATGGAGACTTTATTATTGGACGAGGCTGAAACTAGCGCTCCCAGGCAGGCTATCTGAGTAGCCACGGGCCCTCTTGGCAAACCTGGATAGACAGACTTGGCTCAAATCAGATAACATACTCAAATCGACACTAATCACGGGATTAACCATTTCAAATTATGTAAAAGAATGTGTTATCTGATTTGAGCCAAGTCTGTCTGCCCAGGTTTGCCAAGAGGCCCTGTGGTACGTAGATAGCCTGCCTGGGAGCCCTAGTTTCAGCCTCATCCGATAATAAAGTCTCCATAGTAATATATAAGCTTCCTGAAATGGAATTCTGCCATAGGTCACCATGGTCTATTCAGTTAAGGCATTGGGGCGCTATCCCAAGGATCCCGGTTCGAGTCTGATTATTCAGTTAAGGCATTGGGGCGCTATCCCAAGGATCCCGGTTCGAGTCTGATGCGGTGACAAAATTTTATTTCGGGAAAATTAATTTAAAAATTATAGTATAATCATTAATCACTAGATGGCGCCACCTTAGTTCTAAATTTAATTAATTAATTATTAACTCAACAGATGGTGGCACTATAGCTTTAATTCAAAAATAATCATGAAAAAATTTAATATAGACTTTGTCCACCAGGGGAAGAAGTTTGGCAATGTTGGTTTATGTAATAGCATGATATTTCAACAATATGGTTTTGCTCAAAATTTTTGGCAATCCTCATGCAATACAATACTTATGTGATACAGTTTCACTCTAACATGGTTTAAAAATTGCAGTAAATCTCACTTAACATAGTATTTTTTTTTTTTAAAGGGAAAATCCAGCTGATATGTTAGATATACTTATTCACAAAAAATAATTAAAATATGGAATAACTATTATTGAGTTATTATCCATTATACAAAAAAGTTATTTGAAAATCCCATATTTTACAATTCCTAAGACTGAAAGGAACACATATTCAAAACTGAACTTCAAAAATGCTTAGTACCAATATCATAAAATTAATGATGTTTTATTAAGTAAAAGCAAAATAACTGATTTTTAAAAAACCTAAATTACTGATTTTTTTTAAGACAAGGAGAAGATACACAAAATCAGATGCTAAAAATTAAAGTTTGGGTGACTTATTCTGCAACAAACAAAATGCTTATTTGATTATGCTTAAGAAATGAAGAAGAAAATTAAATAAACATTCAATACCCAATAGATATATACAGTCAATTCTCATTACTCGTGGATTCCATGTTCGCTTATTTGACTATTCGCGAAAATTTATTTGTAACCATAAAATCGATTTTTGTGGAGTTTTTGTGCTTATTCGCAGACTCCTGCTGAGCGGCAAAAATACTGTTATCAATGTAAACTCTCTCTCTAATAAAAAAATTGTTTGTTACCAAATGTAGTCACTGTATCATTTTGCCAGAAAAGTCTCATTGACTATCCTCGCTCACTTCACAGACCACAGGTAGGGCAAAAATATCTTCATGTCTACAGGTCCTACAGAAGAATGTGATCCTATGCTTGAATGCGCCTCAAATTTAGGCATCTAACTTCCTTGAGCATTTTGTCCTTACGCCAATATTTTAGATCTGAGGCAAAAGGCGATGCAGATAAGGCTGCAAAGTCGTGGATTAGAACGAATGGAATAAAATTAATTCTAACTAAGCCTAACGGTTAGCGACTCTGCAAATTCCAGAGTTCTGCCTGAGCTCAGGTCTTTTTCTAAGTTCTAACTTAATACTAAATAATTACAAAACAATTTAACACAATGTAACGTCTAACTGACGAAACAAAACTAAATATCGGAACTTACACTGAAAGTGCCGATTAAGTGTTAGCAGTAAAACGAACAACAAAAAAAAAACGATGTTAGAACTTACACTAATAACTTAAGGAAATTCTCAAACAAGTTAGATAATAAGAAAATATAAATTTATTTGACTCAAAACACTTACAAAAGTGTTAATAAAAGCTTTATTTAAACTCTAATAAAGCACAATGAAATAAACCACAAAACTTATTTAATCCAATTCAATCCACAAGAAACAAACCTTAAATACTACTTAAATTCTAATACCTCCACTTCCGATACAAACTTCAATTAATAGTCGATCCCTACAAGAACTCAATTGTCACCTTTCGCCAATTCTACGTCTGGAAATTCAGCACCTCTCGTTACCAAACAACACCTCAAATGCTTGTCGCTTGCGTCGTCTTTTTATACAGAGTGACGAACACCGCCGCACTCGCTCATTTACATACTTATACGTAACAAGTTTAAAGTTATTAGTTTACAGAGTATTTCATTTATGTCATTATCTTTACAATTAATTTATATATCGAACAAAAATACTGATACGGATCATTCTTATTTTCACATATCAGTTCAGTGGTAAATATTATGTAGATAAGACATTATTAACCGGGATAGCTCTTCCGGGTACGGGCGCCGATCCCGTATCACGTGATTGCCAACGACGGAGGCGGAGAACGTGGGAAGTAAGTTAACTTTTAAACTAAAATATAATACGTTAGCATATAGGAAAATAACGATAAATAAATAATAGAGTGCATAATAAAATAAAAATAGGACAGGTCCAAGTTAACTTCCTCACAAGGCTGACACAGTTTTTCAATGCATTTCAGAAAGACAATGTATCAACTGCCACATCAAACATCCTTCAACATGAAACAACTACCCATCAAACATAAGATTTTATTTATTACATAGAGTTTTAAAAAATTAAATAAAAATTACTGTAATTATAAATACTGCATAAAGTACTGTACAATTCACATACTGTTAATTATCGTAAGGTACTGTAATACACATTAAATAAGGTGTCTTTAAACAGAAAAACACACATAAAGCAAGGATGAAAATGTTGGGAAAAAAGGTTCGCAGGAACCTAACTCTATATATTTCCCATAGGCACAATGGTTCAGTATTTGCTAATTCAGTATTTGCAAAGAATTTACAGAACATAACTACCGTGAATAACGAGAATTGACTGTATATATCTATTGGGTACTAAATATTATATACATATATATATCATAGTTTGAAAATATTTGTTAAGTTATTACTATTTTTAACAAATGTTAAGTTTCTAATAGTTATTAAAATAGGAAATAATGCATTTTTGTTAGATTTTGAAGGTCAATCCCTCTTCTGTACTGACTGTTAATTCTGTATAGCACAGTTTTGCACTATACAAGGTTTTATTGGAAATCCTAATTACTGTGTTATATGAGGGTTAACTATATAATGATTTTCAATTCACAAAATAAAGGACAAAATGGCCATTTTAGAAAAAAATAAATCTAAAGGACAGAGAAGTGAAATAAAGACTTTCCTCTTAAATAAAGGATGTATGGTCACCGTAATTATAAAACAAGAACCAACAATAGATCTGAAGTTCTGAATTCTTTATATAGCTACGTCATTTTGAAAAGTTACCATTGAAAGTATAGGAAGTGTCCCATAATATTAGTAATCTGTGGTACAACCTGTATCTACAGACACGTATTTTTGATACATCTTGCAGACTTTCAAATCTCACTACAAATAAGTGAGATTATAAGAACTATTGCTCAAAAAACACACCCATTGTCTAGTATACCGACTTATTTTCTAGGACTATTTCATGGCAACAAAATCCAGAAATTAAAAATACATCTTTTTCCATAACAAACTCTGTCATAGAGGTTGAAACGCTTTATAACAAGACTTTCCCCAAGTCTCAGTATGACTGAGTTTTACAGTATTTTTATATTAAATTTAAGTAGCATAAACGAATAAAAATGTCATGTTTAATTTGCAATTATAGTTTTTCTTTAAGACAATTTAATATATAAATTCATTAAAATTCAAAATAAAAGACGATAAGAAGAATTAATAAATAAAAACAAATTATAAAAACATATTAAACTATGATATATATAATACTGTATAAATTAATGTAACGAAAGTTGTTTCGTAACGTTCTTTATGTTAATTTGTTTGAATTTCCCCTTTCGAACATAGGAGACGGTGTGAAAATCATGATAATATTAATGGCTGTAACGAAAGTTGTTTCGTAACGTTCTTTATGTTAATTTGTTTGAATTTCCCCTTTCGAATATAGGAGACGGTGTGAAAATCATGATAATATTAATGGTTTGATATAACCTATTTCATTTAAATTGCATAAAATTTTCTAAGCGTCCTGTTTGCAGAAACATCTACAAACTGTAGAAATGAAAATTAGCGAAGAGAATGATTCCTAAGAAATAGAAAGGCATTAATATTATTTTAATAATCTGGTCTTCAAGATGGAATAACTGCACGTTTCCATTGCAGCCATCCAGCCGTGCTTGATAGTATCAGTAGAGTACGAAACTTTCATATACATATAATTCTACGCCAAACAATCGATAAAACTTTCATGAAACGTTGGATGATTAGCAAGAAAATGGATTTTAAGTGCACCACTGTATTTCACAATATTTTGTAGGATTAATATAAAGTCGAGTGATACACTCCATTCCTATTTTTAATACCAACACTCACACAATCCTAAAGCGTTGAAGATTATTTCCTTATATCCTACTATTTTTATCACAGTTTTAAGTCATTCCATCAACATTAACCCATTGATTAACGTCCAAAAAACATAATATCCGGTTTATTGATATCCGATTTATTAATATGTAAACATCTACAAATTCTTCTTATTCTTCTTCTGTTTCTGATATGGAGGTTTTAGGTTTACTTTGTCCTCCGAGCTGTTTGGTGGATTAGAAACGTTTGGTATTGTAGACGTATTTTTCTAAAGCTTTGACGTGAGTAGTAAACGGGACGTGCTGCGATGGCCAGTAAACTGAGATGAGATCGGTGGTGGATGAGATATTCTGTTGCAATTCTGCGTTGAGTTGGTTTCTAGCCGCTCTATAAGCAGGACAGTCTTTCCAGTAGTGGGACGGTGTTTCCACAGCGCCACACTGTGTGCAGTTTGGGAACGGATGTAGCCTGCGGGAGTGAAGGAAGGCGTTCAGAGGTGCTGTATTTCTGCGGAGGCGATTGAAAAGGACCTCAGACTCTCTGGAAGAGCAGGCGTCGGATTGCCAGCGCTGAATCCGAAAAATATGGCCGAGGCCAGTGATTGAGGTCGTGGCAAACCAGGAATTGGATAAGGAGTGTTGGATCTGACGCTGGAGGGAAGTCTTCGCATCGCGGAGACTCAGCGTGCGGTGCATGGAGCCGGTCAGGAGGCCTGATCGGGCCAGTTTATCAGCTTCTTCATTGATTGGGATGCCAATGTGGCCTGGAGTCCAGACAAAAGTAGTGGAGTGGGGAGCCCGCCTACAAGTTGTGGCAGTGGCGAGAATGGCCGGGTGAGAATGGTCGGTCACGTGTTCCAGGGCTTGGATAGCAGCAAGGCTGTCAGAAAAGATAACGACCGGCAGCGTCAGCTCTTCAGTGAGGCGGGTAGCTAGGAGTAGGCCGAACGCCTCCGCAGAGAAGACTGAGTACTCCGGGTGAACCGCAAAGGTGCCACGGAACTGAGTGGAAGGGATCCCAATCCCGACGGAAATACGCACCGCAGATTTCGAAGCGTCGACGCCCACTTGGATCGAAGAGGACCAATTAGACGTCCTTTCGTGGAAGTCCGCATGTACGCGGGGATGTCACGTTGTTGGAAGAGATAGCTCCTGGTGTGGATAAGCTGGACTCCATCCTCCCAGAGAGGGGAGGAGCGGTGAAGAAGGCGAGATCCTTCAGTCGAATAGGAACTTTGGAGAGAAGTCTTCCTCCAACCAACTCGACTGGGCGCTGGGACTCATGCCAGTGATAGAATGTAAGGTACTCACGGCGGGCAAAGTAAGGGTAGAGAGGGGACTGATCGCCCCAACTGAGATGTCGCAGAAAGAAAGTTTCTGTGAGTAATTGCATACGGTCCTGAAGAGGAATAGCAGCAGCCTCCGCCAACAATGTAAGGCTGGGGGTCGACCTGGGAAGTCCCAAGGCGGTGCGGAGTGCAGTGTGGTAAAGAGGATCTAGTCGCCGAAGCGTGGAGGGAGGAGACTGAGAGAGTAAGGCTGCTCCGTAGGTGATCATAGGTAAGATGGTGGTGTTGGCCAGCGTAAGTAGATGGGAGGACCGACCCCCGCGCTTACTAGAAGCGAAGTAACGGAAGATGGACAGTGCGCGGCCCACTTTGGTGCGCACGTGGGAAACGTGGGCGGTCCAAGTGAAGTTCCTGGAGAAAATGAGGCCCAGAATGCGGCATGTCGAAACTTGTGGGATAATGGAATCGTTTAGGTGGAGAGTGAGAGGTTGGCGATCCCGTTTATTGGAAAAGTCTACTACCGCGCTCTTGGGAGCCGAGAAGGTCAAGCTCCAGGTAGCTGCCCAATGGGCGATGGAGTCGAGGGCTGATTGGAGTCGAGTGAGGACCAGGGAGCAACTAGTGCTGGCAGAGAGGAGGTAGACATCATCTGCGTAGACTACACAGTCCACTCCCTTGGGGATGACTTCCCAAATGTCGGCCATGTAGCAGGTGAACAACAATGGCGCTAAGACACTACCTTGGGGAACGCCATGGCAGTAAGGTAACCAAGAAGAGCTGGCGCCTCTTCAGCGGATCCGGCAGTAGCGATCCTGAAGGAAGTGGTGTAACCAGGTCATTATACCATCTGTGAAGCCCAGGCGGGAGAGCTTAGACAGAAGGGCTGAGTGACAGACGGAGTCGTATGCACTTTCCAAGTCGAGCGCTACCAGTGCAATGTAGTGATGGCGAGCACGAGACACAGCGATTAAGCGATGGAGGGTCGCGAGCGCTGCCAGAGTCCCTCGACGGGGGATGAAACCGAAGTGAAAGGGATGAAATGCGTGGGAGTGGAGGAGGTAGTGCTGCATTCGGTTTAACATCTACAAATTGCCGCAGCTATTCAAGTTATATGAAATCTAGTTTGAGTATCGATGGTGTTAATATAAAAAATATTAATATTTAATTCAAATCAAACAATTCTTCAAAATCTTTAAAGAATTTTGATTTAGGTACTCACTCTGCATTAAAATTTTGGAAAATATTTTATTTTTTTTGTAAACATTTGGATATATATATATATAATTGTGCCGCCACCATTGATTACATCATTAATATGGCCATTTTCATAAGCAGAACTAACACTTAAATTGACTGTAGTATTTTAATGCATTTTAGGTAACACCATTAGATTAAAAATTCATTTTATTTAGTTAAAAAAATTAATTAATTAATGATCTAAACATTTTTTTTTCAGCGTAGTAGTGGTGAATCAAGTTACACCTCAGTTTAGTGGAATATGGTATACTCCAATGAATTTTTTATTTTATTTTTTATATATAAAACAAAATAACGTTTTTTTCTGAAAATTTATTGGAAAAATAGATTTTTTTTTTTTTACATTATGTGTGCAATAAAAAAATAACTGGGATTAAAATATTAATTTTCTTTTTTATTATTGCAGTAAGTTTACCTACCAATAAATCAGTTATTTTATATACTTTAAAGCAGTTTTATTACTTAATAACCCTATTTAGTATTTTCAGTTTATCATTTATTTTAAGTAAATAATAGAAAAGTGCGAGAACGTTGCGTTTTCCTATGCATTATTTTTCTACTACCTATTGTTCAAAATAAAAAGTACAATTTTTCCGAAACTATTTTAATATGAAAGACAATTCCAATTAATTCGTTCTTTCAATATTTTGAAAAGTTTAATAACCCTATTTAGTATTTTCAGTTTATCATTTATTTTAAGTAAATAATAGAAAACTGCGAGAACGTTGCGTTTTCCTATGCATTATTTTTCTACTACCTATTTTTCAAAATAAAAAGTACAATTTTTCCGAAACTATTTTAATATGAAAGCCAATTCTAATTAATTCGTTTTTTCAATATTTTGAAAAATTTTGTTAGAATAACAACTATATACAGTTCTAACCAAGCTAAGATTGTGCACAATATTTTACTGAAGATGTATCCACATATGAAAGGATATCTTTTAAATAGATAACACACCGAAAAATACAATTAGAGTTATTATTATTGCCATCGCTCAGAAAAAGGCAGAAAGGTAGAAAAACTTCCTTTACAGAATAATTAACAGACATCATTACCATCCCATAGACAAACGAGAAAATTATTAAGCCACAAGAAAAATTGGTGAAATTAATTAAATTCAGTTTTATAAAGAATACTTAATTTCTATCTATGCATATTTAATAAGATTAAGTGAGCCTTTTAATTTCAATGCCTTATTTTTTCCAAAATAATAGTACAGTGGTGCCTCGCAATTCGACGTCCCGCAATTCGTCGGTCTCGCAATTCGACATTTGAGATTTGCAGGTTTGTGCATGGAATTGTGTGCTGCCATTTGCTATTTGTCAGTTCTTTTTGGGCGATTGTAGTGTTTGCCCGTGTTGTTTGTGTTAATTTTCAATTCTACATTTTTCAGAAAGTAAAAAATTTGTAATTATTATTTTTTTGAGTGAAATGTAAGGATGAATTCAAAGAGAACTGACCAGAGAAATAATTCCGAAAAGAATACTTGATTGAGCAAAGAAATGAAGAAAAAAAATTGTAAATAAAGTGCAGGAAGGTAAAACAATTAAAATGTAACTCGAATATGGCGTTCCTAGGACAACTGTAGCAACGTTTTGCAATAGAAACAGAAGATTTTACCTAGGACAACTGTAGCAACGTTTTGCAACAGAGACAGAAGATTATGGGTTAAGGTGTCTGCTGGAAGACTTCATTCCAACATCCAAGGGCTAATAAATAGACAACTGTGGCAATGTTTTGCAATAGAGAGAGAAGATTATGGGTGCTAGGGCGTCTGCTGGAAGACTTCATTCTAACATCCAAGGGCTAATAAATTGTGTTGTGTATAAAATAGTCTCTGCTGGAAGACTTCATTCCAACATCCAAGGGCTAATAAATTGTGTTGTATATAAAATAGCTTCATTCCAAACTCAAGTATGGCATTTCTAGGACAACTGTGGAGAACAATTTAAATGTAACTCGAGTATGACGTTTCTAGGACAACTGTGGTAACGTTTTGCAACACGGATTATGGGTGCTAGGGTGTCTGCTGGAAGACTTCATTCCAACATCCATGGAGTATGGCGTTTTTAGGACAACTGTAGTAACGTTTTGCAACACAGAAGATATGGGTGCTAAGGCGTCTGCTGGAAGACTTCATTCTAACATCCAAGGGCTAATAAATTGTGTTGTGTATAAAATAGTCTCATGCTGGAAGACTTCATTCCAACATCCAAGGGCTAATAAATTGTGTGTTTTGTAATTCCGATCTTGTGTGTTGTGTATAAAATAGTGTATTTTGTAATTTAGTGTGTATAAAATAGCAAACCACCTCACCTGTTAGGGGAATGGGATGGGGACCGATAACGAATTAATCAATTTTCCATATGCTTATATGGCAAATATTGTCCTGCAATTCGACATTAATTCGGCGATAGATTAGTGACGAATTGCGAGGCACCACTGTATAATTATTGTGGTATATGAACATGGCAAATATTGTCCTGCAATTCGACATTAATTCGGCGATAGATTAGTGACGAATTGCGATGTATAATTATTGTGGTATATGAATCGTAACTACACTATTTGTTCTACAAGCAAATAGTGTGTTTGTTTATATTTTATATTGTTGTATTAATCGCGTTGGTGAACAACAAAAATTGTTTTCTGCATCTTAAAAGGTGCATATTACAATTTCCTATTTTTTTCATTAATTTTTATTTCACTAATCTATAAATATAATCAGGAATATGTGTGTTGTCGTATGGAAACATTGGAAAGTTAATATAAAAATTCTCCGAATGTAATCTGACTTAGGTTTCTTATTTTTTTCTAATTTTCATTTATTTACTCTACATTTTATGAATTAATAATTCAAAATTTTACATTTTTATTGATATTTGTTGGTTTATAAAACAAAAAATTCTTTTACTTCAGCTAATTTTTGCTTCAAATAAAAATAAGTGGCATATTTTCAGATGAATGCATGCAAAAAGCAAACTGACATTTCTGGATTTCCAGGCCAAAATTGCCAGTAATCTCTTGCAATACAAAATAGTCATGATAAGAAAATGGGAAAGATTGATGTCTGAAGAAAACAGAAAAATAGAAACAAAAAATACTGTGTAACATGACACCTACCACAGACATTCGATTTGATAATTATGGGCACTTGCCTGAACATGCCAATAAAAAAATGGATATAACTTATGTGTAAAAAAATTTTCTGGAATAAAATGCACTAAATGTAATGTACAGTTATTCATAACAAACAACAAAAGTTGTTATTTAAGTTATCACATTAAAAAATAAATTTAAAATCTATTGTTATTTTCCTATTATTTTGTTTTATTTATTATTTACCTTACTAAGAAAGTGCAATTAATAATTATAATGATTTCTAATAATATAAATAAATGTAACCAAACAATTATTTTGAAATAAATACGATATGTTTTTCACCATGTTTTCGACACATCTACTTGTCATTCAGTACTTCTCATCCCAATGTTGTCATATGGCAACAAATTAAAATTTGTTTATAAATATAAACAATTTTTTTTTTCATATTTCCAGTATAAATCTAGATATTTCAGAACACAAAAACTAGTAAAAGATTTTTTTATCAATTAATAATAATTTGGGCTGGAAAGGGTTAAACTATCAAATTGAGCTGAAACCCTACAATTAATCTCTTGTTATTTTATCGGAATTCGTTTAATGTAGTGTTATGGCCATAATTTCTAGCAATTACGTAATCTCCAACTTTCTCTTCAATAAGTTTTATCAATTTTCATATGATTATTTGGAGTGTCATTATATAAGAAATGGAAAAGATGAAAATCTATAATTACGATTTCTTTAGTAGATTGCAGAAATGTTATTACAGTTTTTTTATAATTTTTCTACAGATAAAACTATCAAATAATAAGAATGAAAAGCCAAAAGACTTCTGAACTTCCACTGACATCTAACTATAAGATCCAGGAAACAAATGCAATACTGATTTAAATATTTTCATCTTCACGCATTAGAGCATTATTTCTATAATTGTCTCGAGTTTGTTAAATATCTGTTTAAAATGTAAATAAAATGATATGTAGATAAAATTGTTATAATTTACACAGGAAATAAACAAACTTTAAAATTTTAAACCATTTTTTTCAATTTATTGAGCAACAACTAACATAAAACTGAGTTTAAATTAGATATAAATGAAAATGTAAATAAAATGATATGTAGATAAAATTGTTATAATTTACACAGGAAATAAACAAATTTTAAAATTTTAAACCATTTTTTTCAATTTATTGAGCACAACTAACATAAAACTGAGTTTAAATTAGATATAAATGTTTTTTTATCTCTCTAAGGAAAAATTATCTAATTAACAAAATAATTAAAATTTATTTTCAAATTTAGAAAAATATTTCATCAATCGAAAGATTTAGGAACCATTATCGGGGGCACGTATTTTCAAACAATAAACGTAAAAAATAACAGATCCACATTAACTATACTGAGTAAATCAGCATTGAATTTTTTAATTCTTCTGTCTTTTTTTTAATTCCATAACGTGTCCACACGTCAACGGACTTCGTGATTTTTTTAAACAAATCGCTTTCCACACTCGATTTCTTTACTACTCTCTTCGTAGAATATCTGGGGTCAATTTTCTTTTTTACATTTCAGAATATTTCTTTCCGTCACTTCTTCAAGAATTCAATGTTTCAGTTTTATATATTCTCGGTTTGTTTAGATTTTCAAAGAAATTCGTGGTCGTCTAATAGAATTATAACTTTTGGAATAGAGATGTTTAGGTCTCGTGTATTGCATCCATCTTGAATTTCTCTGTTTTGGAAACCATGTTTTGTCTTCTGTCTGTACTGCTAAGTTTAAATATTCTTTATTCGCAGCACCATTCTCTTTAGTAATATTTAATTTTGGTTTCGATTCTTGTAAATAACGGATTGTTTTTCTCATCTTCCTTTATGACTTGCGCTTCATTGCACACATTTGAATTTTTTCATACGAAAATGATAATTTCGTATTATAATTATTATAATTTCTACATTAATGCTAGTATACTAGTCATTATTTTAAAATATAGCAAACGCCGATTTACTCATTATTTAAAATAGGCTATATTATAATATAAAGTGTGAATATAAGTAGGTTTATTCAATTATAAAATGAAGATGAAAATGATAAAACAAAGGTTGATTTGCGATTTTTTTACCTCTATAAAAGTCATATCAGAATTCGAATGAGTCGATTTAGATGTTTTAAAATAAAAATACCTACAGTATTGATATTTTGAATAAACTCTATAATATTGTTTTGCAGTTACTTGATATACAGTATACACTATATTTTTTATTGCTTAAAAAAGATTTCCATCAAAATCTACATTTTATAGTAATAAAATATGAATAATCGTCGCCAGAAAAGTGTCTGTAATAAGAGGTTAAAATGTTTCATTAAACTTTTTTATATTAACACATTTAAACTTCCTGCTGTATTTAGTCAGTCAATGTTCTAATTAGATTTTATTAATGGCAAATAATATTTTTCAAAATTTTTATATTTTCTCTCCGTCCAATAAATGCTTCTTTACTTTCGAATGTTTAGTGCTGTGGGTGTTCTTAGTTTCGCCAATCATTTAATACTGTATGAATGTTTGGCGGTAAGCCACAGAGCCAACGACAAGGCGACACCCGTTCTGTGGATGTACACCTCGACGGCTAGGACCACCAATCGAGGTGTAGGAATGTGGCTGGACCGGCCGCTTCAGTTATCTTCATTAGCGGAGCGCATCATCTCCCGTAGTCCGTACTAAAAGACTGATTCGGGACAGTGCAATGGGATCAGAGCACCAAATCCAACCACATTCCGGCCGCTTCTTCACCAGCACGAGGATGGATGGGCTGGAGCCACGTCGCTGCGCACCAAGCGATGCCAGAAACGACGAAGGCGGGCTGTCCATCCCCGAGACTCCGGTTCTCTCCGCGCCTCTTTGGGTTTCCCTCCGTTGGCTACTCTGCCGCAACAGAGACAGCCACCGGCGGGATCCCTGGAGACGGGGGAGGGCTGATGTTGTTGCCCGGGATCTCGGAAGGGATGACTCTCGTCATCCACATCCGAGATCGGAGTCGTCCGGACTTGGACCAGCCCGTACCTCTTCCTCAAGAGATCCAGCCTCTCTTGAGGGACGGCCTGATGCCGTTCTCTTCGCCACTCTTCGAAGGTCTTCTTGGGTGGCGGGGTCTCTTTGCCCGTCACCGTCGTGTGGAACCTCAATGCCGCACCCTCCATTCTACTCGTGCTGGCTTCCACAGCCCTCAACTTTCGCTCTCTCTCCTCAAATCTTTGCCTCCAAATCTCCAACACTGCAAAGAAAAAAACAAGAGCTCGATCTGACAACAGACCAACAATAAAACTGATTGTTTCGCCAACAAAGTGCTGTTAAGGGTATTGTTGGTAGCCATTTTTCTCATTTATAAATAATTTAAATATTTTAAAAATTTGCTTAATTCTTAAATCTGACTGTTATTCATAAGATACTTCAGACCATCAAGGGTATTTGCTTTTATTCCACACATTTCAAAATTTTTTCTTCATCTAACAGGCAAAATATTAAGCGGAAAGTGGAATAACTGGAAGATATGATTCTAATCTGAATAATCTCAATTAAAATTTGAAAATTGAACTAATAGACTAGGATATATATAATTAGGCTGATCAATTATTTAAGAAAAATGTTTTCAATTCTATAATATATTTCATTTAGAACTAAACGTTGATCATTAAAATTTTTATCTTAAAGAAATGTAAATTTTGGCTTTACCAAATATGAATTAAAAATACAGCATAATGAAAGTTATTTTAAAATCCTTATTTTGTGTTTTTAATATCAATTAAAGACCTATCAAAAGGAGTGATCAGACTTGACCTCTCGATGTACTGTAATTCCATTATTGCCCAGCTGACTGATCTTATGGATGTGAGCGATCTATTGGAGAGCTAAGTAAGCCTTGAAACAGGCTATTTATTAATCCAATAGGTTGAAAATAAATAGTATCGTTGATTGGCAAAACAGGTATATTAGAATCGCCTTTAAAGCGATTGAAAAACTTCAACGAATGCCTGAATATCTTTGTTTTATGCCAAATTCTAATTGGGAAATTATAATCTGTCGGATGTTCACAGTGCCATCCATGGTTCGGATTCAATTTCCAGGTCTCCCACTTCCAAAGATGTTTCAGACTGTGCTCGTTGAATGCTATCTTCCACTGAAGACGGATTAAGGCTTACTGAAAATCCCAAAAAGATGTTTATTAAGAATATTAATAGCACGAAACATAAAGAATGAAAAAATTATACGTAAACCCGTAAAAAAAATACGTAAAACAAAAGGAAAGATAAAGTATACAGCCTATATATTATAACATTCATATGATAATTACTACTTTCACTAAAACGAGAACATTTTTTCTTCTTTAACAATATCAACTTCACTTTTTTGAACTTTTTTATGCATTTAAAGTTAGTGTAGCTTCAGCTGTCTATACAACATTTGTAATCTAACCCTCTACAACCCGCTAGAAAGCTGTCATTCCTTAACACATATCAAAAAAAAAAAGGTAATTGTGCAGAATCGCTACTTTTGCCGTAGGAGCTAAAAATTGGTGACTGGACCGAAAATGACGTCATCGGAGGGCTTAATCTGACTTCCTATAATGGTGCATGCACAAAAAAATCAAAAGTAAAAAATTAAAATAAACAGGCTAAATTAAAATACCCTGGTCTACCGCCGGGTCGCCGCCATGACAGTAGCCTTTCGTTCCTGTATCGTCCTGATAGATAATCACTTCTCGTCAATTTGCTTCTCGTAGATCTGGCAAAAGTAACGATACTGCACAATTACCAATATTTCTTCTTGTACTATTGAGGACTTTATTTCTTAATATTGTTAATAATTTATAAACAAAAGAGCTTACTTGAAGTCGGAGGATAAAGTTACAGTTCATTGTCAAAATGAATTTTGGCGCGTAAACGCTTGTTGCCAGATTTGAAGATTAAAAAGTTTCGAGGTTGTGCTCCAAAAGTAGCGTATTTGAAGTATTTGTAGCCAAAACATAAAAATGAATCATTTAGCAATTATGCACTTTTACTATCGAAATAAGTTTGTGTATATATATATATGGACGATCGGTGTATCTGTATCAATTTTCTCTCTCTTGTCAAAGCGAGTCATTTATGCGCAGGGCGATTCCTTTTTGAACTTAGCGATTTCTGACTTTTGTTTTTAGTTTATATATATATAATCGGCACTTTGGGATTATCCCGTCGACCTCTGTCAATTCCAAAATAAACATTCTAAAGATTTAAGAATTTACAAATTATTAAAAGAGGTTATAGGTTAGTACTTATAGGCCGAAGCACGCCGGATGGCCTGCCACTGCCTGTGTAGGCCTGGCGGTAGCCAGGCCGAGCAAACGAAGTCTTACTGGTACTTACTCGCAAAAATCTGTGTGAACCGAAATTTCGTTGATTTCGTTTCGCTTCAACGATCCTTTCGTGTTGGAACATCGGTTCACACAGATTTTTTCAAACACAGATTTTTTTGTCTAACAAGTTAAGACCTTTATTAGAAATAAATATAGTAGGTCATGCAGCAGGCGCGTGATCTATTGTATTCCTCGCAACCTATCATGATCATGCAACCAGCACATGATCATGACGAAGAAACAGTCTTATATCACGAAAATTTTTCCTAAATTTTAACTACCCCGTACCTTTTTTGTAAAAAATTTTCATCAGTGAATATTTTCAGCTTATATACGAGTATTTAATCGTAAATAGGCCGAAATTTTATATTTATATTGTAGGTCAAAGGTTATTAATTCAGGACAGATACCACGATAATTCTGTAAAACGCACTTTTCTTCTGAAAATGGACTAAAAATGAAAATCTAATTTTGAAATTAGGTTATTCAAATAAAAATAAAAAATTTTTAATGCTTTTCTACTTCAGTTATTAGTTTTGATAGAAATAAAGAAATATAAGTTGAATTTTATAAGCATATGGAGATATTATTGACAATAATTTAACTAATGCTATAAAATTGGAAAAAAAAATTCAATTTGCTTTAAACATATTTAATAATTTGAGTATGAAAACTTTTCTTTAGTATTATTAATAGATTACAATATGTAATAATTTTTCTTTCTTTATTCTTCTCAATTTTTCTTTGTGAGGCTCAATATTGTTGTCTTTGATCACACTCAAAATGATGTTAAAAACTGATAGAAGAATAATTTTTAAATATAAAATAAATTATTTCTTTATTAGTTTTGTCAATATAATTTTTAGCAAATATTTCTAAAAATTATAAAATATTTAACTTAAAAAAATAATAATAATTTTTATCTTTCATAAAATAAATAATGGCCGGTTTCTTTGTAATGATTTTGTGCATGATTTTTATCGTCAAGTAATATGCGACAAGAAAAGCATTTCAAGTTCTTTTTTTCAGGACTAGCCGAATGTTTTATTTCTCGAGCAAATTCAAGAGCCATATCTAGAACAGACGGATCCGAAGCTGGAAATAAAGTTTGGATTACGTCTTCAGATTCGAATGATTGAAACATCAGAGGATCGTAATGTACACCATCATAGATTAATAAGATGCGTTCCTCATAAATTTTATCTTCACCGAACCGATGAAGACTAGAAGATTCAATGTTAACAACTACTATTTCTATTTTATAATAGTTACTAAGAATGGAGAGTTCTATGGCTCCTCCCCAATTGTCTTCCTTAAGGATCCACCTGCAGTAACTTTCGTTTGTTTGGTCAAGATAAGTTTCATTGTAAGTCTGAGGATCTGATTCTACAGTATCTGCGATGATCACTCGTAAAGAATACGAGGCCGAGTTATCTAACTGACCATTGGATATTCCAAAATAAACACTGGTGAATAAGCAAGAATTGTCGGCTGGCACCGAATGTCTAAGAAGAATTCTGGGAATTACTTCATCGTATTTAGGTGTTTTTGGTCTATTAGCCATCAAAGAATACCTGAAAGTATAATTGTTATGATTACTGGCAATAATTTAGAAAAATAATGTAATAATACTTTTAAATATTCATTTAAACTTCTAAAGCATTTTAAAATTTATAACCTCCACATATAACAAAGCAAAGTAAAACATTTGCCATTCAGCTAAATGTATGGGATCAATTTTGGATTCCACCTTCAAATTTTTAAGGAGAATCAGGGGCATTGTCCGTTAATCACAATCCTTCAAATAACTCTCCAATTGATTCCATCACGATTAATGGCTAACCGGGGATAAGACACTGAAATGGCTATTGCCACATAGAGGTGCATATCTCTTGTGTATATTCATCAGTAAAAATCAGTGAATTACCTAATGTAGCCGTTGTTAATGTATTGACCGATTTCTTCATGGGTGAGATCCACATGTGGATGTGGATGTGTGACTCTTTATATACAAAAAAAAAATGGAAAATATAAAAACTAAAAATAAAAATATTTCCATATACATTATTTAGATTATGTTACATGACTGAGGAATAGGCCAGTGCAACTATCTGGAATCTGAATAGCTTATTATTAAACATTTTGATAACTCATTTCAGAATCTATCAACAGTTTCCCAAACTTATAATAGGCAGGAGAGATAATAGAAGGGATCAACGGGCTGACGCGTAATCTAACATTCAACCCCATCTGATTTTTGGCGTCGCATCGCATCGTGTTGCTGACTTCGTTCTCAATTCTTATATGTAGTTCCATCTCTTAGAATACACAATAATATGCAATACATTTTTTTAATTTAATCTATATGTATCGTAAATGTTTTATTACTGCTTTGTTTTGTATCATTCTCTGCTTTAACCATGAATTTTTGACACAGCAGAATCGCTGATTCTGCTTTCTATTACAGGTTCTGCTCGTTTGACTAAACATTATTCATAACTATTAACAGATAACAATGAAGACATCAAAACATGCAATATTTACTGCATATAAAGTTATTTTATAATGAATGATATGGTCGGCCGGATGACCGCGTGGTAAAGCTGTGACTTGCTACCCTGGAGTCCGGGTTCAAATCCGGGTGCCACACCTCCAGTTTTTCAGGAGGGGTCCGGGTCCGGCCCCGGCCTGTTGAACCCCATCCTTCAACCATCCGGTTGACCCCATCATTGGTATTGCCCAGCCTGTGTTGGGCTCTACAAGAGGCTGCGCCAGATAAAGAATATCCCACGAGGATATGGCGGCTTAACAAAACTAACCTAACGAATGATATGAGGACTGGCTAGAATATTTTTGTCTGAGCTAAACAAGATTCAACTTAACGACACATATTAAAAATATTATCAGAATATCCCACGAGGATATGGCGGCTTAACAAAACTAACCTAACGAATGATATGAGGACTAGCTAGAATATTTTTGTCTGAGCTAAACAAGATTCAACTTAATCGACACATATTAAAAATATTATATGTTCCTTCGTGTTAAAAAATTCACCGCTAAAAATAAAATGCAAACAAGATAATTCCCATTAATTTTACAGCATTAGAATGAGGTCTAGTTGTACAAACAAGAGCAATGCGACGCAACAAGATAAAATATGGTAAATGAGCCCGATTTTTACTAAATTCTAAATATTTTATAGTTACAAACTTTAATGCAATTCATAGTAACTGAAATCAAAAAGATTTATAAAGTTTCATTGCATAATCTTCAAGATATTTAAAATCTAAAGTTGCGCATGATGAGGATATACAAATTATAATATAGATAATTAAACTGATGCTACAAAATTGAAAGTTTTAGAACTAGATAAATATTTAAATATTAATATGAGCAGAACAGATTTAATTCTTATAGCTATTATTGCTTGTTGTACCCTGCATAATAAAAAGGAAATTAATCTTGAATTTCCATATACAACTGATTGCTTTACCACATGTCCATTCCGTAGTCTTTATCCATTTAATTAAATTAAATTATATCAATATATATTGCATAGTATATGATATTGCAAATAATTAATATCTTATTATTTAAATGATTTCGATATACAAATATATTTGAATCTATCCATTCAAAAATTATCCTGTTAAATTAGATCATTTAACTTATCACTAAAAAAAACTGTGTGTTAGTTATCATAGTCTATTATAAGTATTCATTAAGTGGAGATTTCATTAAGTTCAAAAGATTATTGTCACTATAGAATATTTGGCAAGCAAAGTTTAAAATTACGTAAATGAAACGAAATCCTACCTTCATAAAGAACACGTTTTTGTTACGAAATAAATATTTTAGTAATTGCAAAGTGGAGAAAGCAGTCACAATAAAGTAAAAGAGCAATATATAATTTGTATTAAAATTGTCAGAGAACATAAAAGAAAGCAATCATAGATGTTCGAAAGAATTCCGTTTATTTTTTCCGTTCATTGCTTGGCTTTGTGAATAGAACGTCACTCGTATCGTAACGTAAAATTTGAATTTTATTATGAATATTTTTGGAAATTAGTTTATACAGTATATAAACGATCATTTTCTTTTTTTCTAGATCTTCAACTAAATTCAGATCTTAACTATAGCACTTAAGAAAATTGACAAATTGTCTGATTTAATTAAAGAACTTTAAAAATTTAATTAATTTAAAATACACACTATGCCAAAATGGTGCAAAATAGCAGTAGAAAATAAGAAATGGCCTATAATATTGATTAATTAATTTAAACATATTTATTTATAGCATTACAATGTCATCTTTAAATAATAATTGTTCTAAAACAGTGGTTCCCAATCTTTCTTTTGGCCATGCCCCATCTAAGCATCTCTAAAATCCTGATGCCCCTATGACATATAATTTTTATTATTCAAAAAGTGAATTTCTATTCATGTAGAGAAAGTCTAAAAGACCATTAACTTGGTGTATCTTCCAAAGAATATCCATGAAACAGAAAAATAAAAGAACGATAGGACAGTTGAAGTACTGAGGAAAAAATCACTAAGAAATTGTTTAAAAATAATAATAATAAAAGTGATATGAAAAACAGCAAATAAAGTTTCAAAACCGCCATGTACATTCTGATTTTAATTTTAAAAATGTGTATGTCACAATATATATTTATATGTTATATATGAGGCTCCTAGAGCCATAAGAAATGAAAAAAATTCACTACGGTGAAACCTGTTAAAGTGACCACCCCTTTGGGACCGACCTGACTGGCCACTTTTCACAGGTGGTCACTAAACAGAGCAGGACTTTCTCCTTTTCCAAAAGAAAAGATCAGATTAATCCAAACTGCAAATTTATATTAATTAAAATAATCAACTTGCAGTCAAATAATAAAGCTGACATATAGTATATATCTTCTGGCGAACAAAGTCTTATAGCAAGCATATACTTCATAACAATTAATACTAACCTATATATGTGCATTTAATATAGTCAAACTTAAATTAAAATATTGCATAAAGGTACATATACAGTAGTATCATAATATTTATTTTTTAATATATTGGTTTAACAGACTATTTTATTATAAGAGAAAAATTCTAATGGAATACTAATCCTTAGAATTTTATCTAATTGAAAAAATTCTAAGGAAAATACAGTAATTCCTCCATGAAATTAATCTTCTTGGTCACTTTAGCAAGTTAAAATTTCTTAAAACTAGCTAAGTGAGTGGTCAATATACACATTAGGCAGGTGGTCACTATACAGAACAAAAAACATTAACATTATATCCTATGGGAAACAAACCAGTTTTTGAAATTTGGTCTCTTTAGCCAGTGGTCACTATCAAGGTAGTCATTTTAACAGGTTTCATTATATTAATAACTCATTCTCGAATTTCCCCGTAGAAATCAAATTGCTCCATGTGGGCGGATACCCACATAGGACAATTTGACACCGTTCTAAAATTATCGTGTATTTTATTTAATTATTATTTCACTCTACATATTTTGTTTAGAATTTAATGAAATTGGTAAAGATGATACGGAAAATTTTAGTTTTTCTGTAAATGTTAATTGTAACATATTGTAATACTGTTGAAGAATCTGATGCATAAAAGTGACATTATTGCATCACTTTTATCATAAATTTATTTTATTTTTATAAATAATAAATTTTCTTTTTGTCAAAGTGACATAGTTATTATTTTCATCAATGAATATATAATTGTAGTTTGTGTATTGCAGAAAAGTAAACATTTCAAATAAAACTTCTAATTTATTTTATACGTTTATTTATTTTAATTTATCTACAATAACAGATAGAACATCTATCATATTTTTACATCTCCATTCCTTCTCAAATCTCTTTGATCTATTGTGTTTCTTCTCCTGTTCTTTTTATTTTCTAATTCTGTGACTATTTATTAGAAGTTACTGAAGTTTGCAATTCAAAAATATTAGATAATTCGAATGTTAATGATATTTCTTCAATATCTTCAGATTTTTTGTTGCTTGCAGTTGCTAAACATTGAAATTCTGGTCTCTTTGATAAAATTTACTCGTATATTTAAAATTTCTTCAGTTGGTAAATTTTATCCTTTTAATTAATATTATTTTTCCTATATTTACCTCATCCATTAAATCATAGAAATTCTACAATTCGCGATCATTTTCTGATTGTAAATTATGATCCTTAATCTTTTTTTTAAGTTTTTCATTTGTTTATACACTGCAATGAAGTTACACTTCAATATTTTTCATAAGATTGCTGACTCATCTATTTATAAAATGATCCTATATGTGCATACCATTCACAATCCATAATTACTCGTTGCAATCATAAAATTTACAAACAAATACAAGCCTGTTTATTTGAAATATATATATTTTTTTCTTTTACTATTACCATTATATTCACCAGAATTATTTTACTATTAAAATAATGCATTATTTATATTAATGCGGCATATTACCCAATATGGCGTATTTCCCAACATATTATGTACAATATACCCTTACTTTATATTAATGCGGCATATTACCCAATATGGCGTATTTCCCAACATATTATGTACAATATTGGAACCTTATACGGAATCAATCCTATTGAAAATAATTGATATTCGATCATATCAGTCTGGACGTTTGCTTATGCAAATGTCGAGTTCTGCACATAAATGATATGATTGATACCACAATAGTTTTGATGTAGCTCTTATGATTTCAGAGTAATAGAGATACAAATTTGAGAGTTGAAAAATTCCAGCATTTTCAAGTTTGTTTCCACAATATTTTGAAAACTAAAAATGTTAGATATAAATAATAATAGATAAAACTATTGCCCTTTGACAGCTCTACAAGAATGTATAACTAGATTTCAAATTGGGTTTTCGAGAAATGGGTACTGTATTGTGTATGTAAATTTACATTGTTCGGTTGGTCAGCCGGCTGTTCACTATGTCTGACTTGCTCAGGAACGTAACTACGGGTGGGCTCGGGTGGGCCATGGCCCATGCATTTAAAGTTCTGGCCCCTGTGCTGGCCCACCCTGAATATATAGCCAGAAACGTAAAATTGAAAACCGCAAGAGTTCAACTCCCCATAATCCAAGACGCCTTGAGTTTTGCAAAAATGAAAATTTACAACCGAATACATTAAACACCTTATAATCTAAGACGCCTTGTATTCCGTAAAAATGAAAATAAAAACCACAAATATAATTAAAGCCCATATAATTTTACGCTAATAACGATAAAAATCTTTATATACAAGCTGCGAAAAAACGTGTCCTTTGCACATTTTGCGCAGTACTTAATTAAGGGCCGGTTGTACGAGTCTTATTCTGCAGATTAAAACAGGCTTTAATCTGAAGATTTAGCTTTCTGCGTTGCACGATGTCAAATCTCTAGGATAAATTACCGACTAACTTAACCGGCCGAATTTGGGCGGGTTCACCATCCGGCCCCCCTCCACACCTGTAAAGGGGGGCCGGATGGTGAAGGATGAGGATCATCGGGCCGGGCCCGGTTAGGTTAGGTTAATTAAGTCGTCATATCTGTATCTGGCGGCGGAAACTTATAGAGCCCATCACAGGCTGGCAAACCAAATGGTTGAAGGATGAGGTTCAACGGGCCGGGCCCGGACCCGTCCTGAAAAACTGGAGGTGTAGGACCCGGATTTGAACCCAGATCCTCCAGGATTTTTTTGTCAACAGATGACGCCACACTTCATTCTGGTAGAATACTATGTGGGGGCGAAACAAGCCCTTCCACTGGCTGCCCACCCCTGCGGAGGGGTCAGCCGGGGGGCGAAACAAGCCCTTCCACAGGCTGCCCACCCCTGCGGAGGGGTCAGCCGGTTTGTGGAGGACGGGGATCGACAGGCCGGGCCCGGACCCTATGATAAATGTTTTCAAGGGGTGGGACCCGAGACTCTAACCCGGGTCCTCCAAAGTGGAAAACCGAAGAGTTTCCACGCGGCCAATCCGGCCGACTGATCCTCCAGGATGGTAAGCTATAGCTTTACCACGCAGTCATCCGGCCGACTAAAGCTTTTATAAGAAATTAAACTTAATTAAAATTAAATTTCATACTTTATATTTTTTATTTTATAATAAAACTGCTATATTTATTTAATTTCGTTCATTTAAAAAAGTTCGTTTTAATATTTTATAAAATTTGAACAAATTAATATATAAAACTATTACTTTTTTTTTTTTTACTAACAGATGACGCTACTTTCAATCAGCGGTGTTCCAGACGCAAGATGGCGTCTAAATTAATTAGTGTTTATTAACATAGAATGTGTCTATAATAATAATGTCTATAAACAGTGTCTATAAACAGTGACGTTAAATCAGGTTTATTGTCATTAGTTTCAGCATTACAGAACAGTAGCTGATTATATGATTGATTAAAATTCTGTAAGTGAGATTTATTTTTCTAAAAGTTACTACAACATTGACTAAGTCAGAAATTGAACTGCAATTATTTCAATATAATTGATGTTTATTTTATCCAATTGTATTGAAATTCAGAATTTAAATGAATAAATAGAAGTAAAAATCTTTAATATAATTTTTATATTTACATAATTCAAAATATATTGTCAGATAATGAAAAAAAATGATATCTAATTGAATATAATTTGCAAGATACATAATTTTCCAGTTGAAAAAAAATGATATATCTTGTCAGTTATATTTAGTTTTGCATCCAGTTTTTCTTCCATTTATCCTATTACTAATACTTGATTATTTTTTCATCTTTTTATAAGAAATAATTCATAAAAGACAATTATTTAATACATAATTTTTTCAATATTCAACCATTTACAGGCATTAGATACAAAGTGAATTTTTACTATAGCAAAAATATTTGTTATACCTCAAAATGAAAAATATGATTCAGTTCTAGATTCCATATTTCAGATTTTTCAGGAGAAATCCAAAGCCCAACCTTTCACTCTGTGGATAACTTCATAAGAAGTGTTAGCCAGCTGTCATAAATATCTTTTTGAGATTCAGTGGCATAACCGAATTTACCAACTAACTAATTGCTTTTAGATAGAAATATAGATATGGGTAAAGTTGAAGATATTTGATAACTGTAAATTCATGAATTTGGAATTTCATCTTCAGCTGGAAAGCTTAATCTGATCTACTTCAGTACATTACTTGCAATACTGGATTTACCTATAGGCTGACTAGGCCACGTCCTAGGACCCTATGATTCTAGGAGCCCCAAAACTATTGATCTGTTTTCAACTTTTATAAACTTTTAATAAGAAAAAATGGGTTTTTTTTAAAGTGCTAGATATAAAAATTTTAAAGGTTCATTATCAGTTATAAGAAACCTTTAAAATTAGAAAAGCTGATTTGAATTTTTGTTCGTTATAAGTTATAATGAAGTTATAAGTTATTTCAGAGATGATGATTATTTTTAGGGCCTTACTCGCCTAGCCCTAGGATGAGTAAGGCCTTTTAAGCCTTACTCATCCTAGGGTCCCCAAAAATACATATCTTATTAATTTATAATAATATTTTTGTTGCAATATATTTACTGAAAAATAAATAAATAAATATTTTTTAAATATATATAATAGTTTAACATAAACAAAAACAATATACTGTCTTCTTTTCCTTTCATAACACAGTTTCAAATCAAGCACACTTGGCAGTGAGAAATAAATAAAAATTTAATTAATAAACAAAAGTACTTTCGGTAATTATGTTTACCATCATCAGTCGTACATTCGATTAAGAATAGAACAGAGGAATAACAATTTGAAAATAAGTTTAAATATTAAAGGAGTTATATAAATATATGAATAAAATAACACAAACTAAAATTATAAAACTAAGACATATTAATTAACAGTATGGGTGGAGAGTTAAAAATAATCATAATGCACATTTTTTAATTGCGTATTTCCAGGCGTTACTAAGGCCATCCGCTTGCCTAATATTAATGATGTTACCCGTTTTATTGCCTTTTAAAATTTCGATCTTCTCTGTAGTTGGTAGAGCCTTGCGATCTCGTACCTCTTTAATGACACATGCTTCAT
>AYEL01065172.1:0-31219 GCA_000484575.1 Olivierus martensii | reverse complement strand
TAAATATCATCCTCATAATTACCAATATTCAAAATTTAAAAAATGATATTACAGAGTGTTATTTACTCAATTCATAACTAGAAAGTCTGCCTTGCTTGAAATAGTGAGCGATTAGTCTTTTCAGTTCAGAGCGGTGTAATCGACCCATCTCATTCGTATACCTCACCCCTATTCTTTATCAGAATGGACACATCCATTTTTAGCTTCCACTATGCAGATTCAAACTGACAGACTTTATAACCGATCAACTTCCGGTAAGCTCAGCTCCTGCGAAGCGGGTGACAAACTTTATGGAACGAACTGTACATCATACAGTTTTTGAAGAGGCCATTATCTTGGACAAGCTGTTCATCTTCCACTATTTGCTCTTAGGATAATACCTGCAATTTGTTACTGTTCTACGTAATTGTATGTGTGTGGAGAACTTGGCCTTCTGGCTATTTTCAAAATGAAATTTTAGCATTTGTGTTCAACTACAGTGCAGTTTGTATTTTTAATAAATTCCAATAAAATGTGCAACAGTCCAGAATGTATTATGGACTTCATAAATATTTAAGAACATATATGTATATGGAAGAAGAAAGATAAATCATATACAGGATGTAAATTATCTCCTTCAAAAAAAACTACACTACGATGTAGACAAAATTCAGGCGATTAAAGTGATATAAGATACTCGGAGTCGCAAATTGCAAGCCTGAGCGGGACAAAGGAGAAGAGCTGCAACGTCATTGCAGAAAAACTGCGCCGTTGTCTGTTGATTAATTTAGTTTAATCAGTTCGAAAAGGTACACTGTTCTTATGGATCAGTTTGACAACAACGAGTTAGCCACAATGTACAGTTTAATAGCTAATAGCAAAAAGCCCATCTTTCTGGTGTTTCACTCCTTAAAGCCAAGTGTCTATTCTTGGACTACTCCTCGTCCGGTTTTACTAACCGAAAATTAACATTAATTTGTTAATTGACATCGTAAAAGGGGACGGACCTTTAATTAACATTAATTTGTTAATTGACATCATAAAAGGGGACGGACATTTGATAAGTGACTGTTCTTGGACTGCTCCTCGTCTGGTTTTATTAACTGAAAATTATGTGACTGTTCATGGACTGCTCCTCGTCCGGTTTTACTAACCGAAAATTAACTATTGTTCTTGGACTGCTCCTTGTCCAGTTTTACTAACCAAAAATTAACGAAATTTGTTAATTGACATCATAAAAGGAGGCAGAGCTTTGTTAGTAAGAATGCTTGTCCAGTTTTACTAACTGAAAATTAACATTAATTTGTTAATTGACATCATAAAATGGTACTAACCGAAAATTAACATTAATTTGTTAATTGACATCATAAAAGATTGAAAGCCAAGTGACTGTTCTTGGACTGCTCCTCGTCCAGTTTTACTGCCCTTCAAAGCCAAGTGACTGTTCTTTGACTGCTCCTCGTCTGGTTTTACTAAACAAAAATTAACGGTAATTTGTTAATTGACATCATAAAAGGAGACGGAGCAACATTAATTTGTTAATTGACATCATAAAAGGGGACGGACATTTGTTATTTAAGACTGGCCTATGCTTACAACTCGCATTAATCAAATATTTGCTCGCACTAACTAAAAAATGGTATCATTTTTATAAGTCACACTAATCAAATATCACATTATTCAAACTTGCTCTAATCAAAGCCTACTTGTATCTAAGAATGAAGAAATTTATCAAAAGTTTTCCTTTGCAAATATGATTAAAAATTTAATTGCTTGTTTATACACACAGCAAAGCAATACAAAACGTAACTGCACGCTGCAAAACGATAAACTTTTTCAGAAACGCATAATTATAAAAAAATAGTTTTTTTTTTGGAATTAATGAAGCATGGAATCTTAAATCCCGAGATTTTTCCCCCTTGGCTCTTTTTCATGCATTGTAAAATTTTATGAATGCATCAGGAAAGACTAAGCAAATTAGAAAAATTCTAATTTTTCCAGATTTAAAAAAAATTTTTTTAACATCAGAATTTTTTTTTTTTTGCGTGTAGGAGAAGAATTCCACACTTTCATTAAACTTATGACTGTTCTTCCAGGCCGCAGGCCATGGCTGTGCTAGAAAGTGAGATATATGAGAATGAAATGATGTGAGAGTCTGATTTAACTTGAAAAAAACCTTTCGTTGTGTGTGTTGCCAATGCCATGTCAAGTATTTATGAGTATCTTCATGCAAACATCAACTTTGCTTTATTTTATTTAAAAATTTCAAAACGTTTTGACACTTTAAGCTTTTGGTACCATCATGCATTACACATCTTACACCTATGGATGGCATGATGCTGCGTATTTGCCAGATATGGTGACTTTTAATGCTTTTTGATGACAAAATATAAAGTTTAAAAAGTTGGTAAATCTATTTCAGCAATTGTAAATTCTCTTTAATGAAAAAACATAAAAAATTACTATTATTGATATAAGAATTTTGCTACTTTCACTATGATACTTAGTGATTTTACATAAACTGTATTTGGCAACATGCCTAGCTCAAGTATGTATAGTATTTAAGTAGTCAAAAGAGTAAAGTGATATGATATGCATATCACTTTACTCTTTTGACTAGTTAAGTACTATACATATTACATAGCTCAACATGTCTTTGATCCATTGCAGTGTTTTGCATTATTATTAGCATTATCTTTTAATGTTTTTCATTTTAAGTAGGCCTTCATATCTATCATTTTCCTGTATCCATAGTTTATCAAGAGTCCTGATGAAAATGATGAATCAAGGTTTCATTGTATATATTTGTATGAATTTAGCTATATTGTTTGAATTTATAATTATGATAATCTTTTCTTTAAATATATTTTTATGTAAGACAATTACACTCAAAAACTAGCACAAGACTGCAGAAATTATGCAGTCTTGTGCTAGTTTTTGAGTGTAATTATCTTACAATAGTGCAGAAGAACAAAAATGCAAAGAAATATTTTTATGTAAAATTTATGTATGCTTTATTTGATATAACACATAAATTTTAATATTTGCAACATTATTAGAATATTCAAATATTCTAATAATGTTGCAAATACAGTCAAACCTCTCTAAGTGGATCTCGAATAGGTAGATAATCCAGTTAAGTGAATCAAATTCTCATAGTTCCATTTTGATTCCATGGGGTTTAATGTTTCAAAAATCTGGGTAAGTGGATAATATTGGTTAAGTGAATCAGGATTTTTAACAAAAATGTTTATGCCAAGAATATGTACAATTTCAGACAATAATGTAAGTGGACTGTTACTAGTGTGACAGCAGTTAGGGAACTTATTCCTACCTGCTGTTGTGTCAGTAATGGTCCACTTCCGTTACTGGTACAATAATTGCTATTGATGAGGATTTAGAAATAGATGGGGAAGAGCCACTGCTGCCTCCATCAAATTCTAATTTTGAAGAAATAGAGAAAGATGAAGAAATGACTGAACATGAACCACCACCACCATTAATGGACACTATTAAAGCATTGGATACAGTGTTATACTATTTACAAGCAAATGATTGCAATTCATATGAAATCTTTCATAAATTAAAATCTATTTGAGATTTCAAAAAAAAATCTAACTCAGAAATCAATTACTGATTATTTCTATAACAAATAGATTTTTGCAATATAGATTTTTAATGCATGTACTGTATTTATTTATAGATACAGTTGATTCTTTCTATTTGTGGTAGTTATGTTCCGTAAATTCTTCGCAAATACTGAACCATTATGTCTATGGGAAATATAGAGTTAGGTAATATAAGTTCAATGAGACTGCACTAAACACAAACTAAAAATAATAACACGTAGCAGCTGAAGAAGATACCAAGTACGTTGAAAACATTACTAAATAAAATCTTTTGACTGCTAAAGGGCTTTTGAGTATTATTATAGAGTTAGCTTGCTGCGAATCTTTCTTCCCAAAATTTTCATACTTAGTATGTATGTGTTTTTCTGTTTACAGATATTTAATTTAATATGTATTACACTACTTACAAATAATTACAATATTTGCAGTTACAGACTATATATACAGTATTATAATTACAGTAAAATCTTTATTTAATTTTTTAAAACATTAACTATGTAGTAAATAAAATCTTATTTTTTAATTGATAGTTTTTTGATGTTGCAAGATATTTGATGTGACAGCTGACACATTGTCTTTCTGAACTCATTGAAAAACTGTGGAAGCCTTGTCTGTGTCGCTTTTTGCCTCAGAACTTTTAAAATTTCAGTGTAAGGAGCAAATGCACAGGAAGTTAGGCACTAACTTTTGAGGCTGCATTCAAGCATAGGGGCACATTCTTCTATGGGATCTGCGGATGATATGAATAGGCTTTTGGCCTACCTGCGGTCTGTGGAATGAGCAAGGATAGGTAATGAGAAATTTTCCAGCAAACCAATTCAGAGACTACATTTGATAACAAAACTTCCTTTATTAGAGAGAGAGAGAGAGAGTTTACATTGGTAACAGTATTTTGCCATTCAGCAGGAGTCTGCGAATATCGATTTTGTGATTACAAATAAATTTTTGTGAATAGTCGAATCCGTAAATAACAAGAATTGACTGTAATAAAAATCTTGTTGTAGATTATAGAAATTGTGTTTTCTATGTTATATACATGCTAATTTATTGACACTGGTTAAGTGAATATTCCCTTGTTAGTCCAAAACCAATCCACTTAGAAAAGTTCACTGTAATACATAAATATTACAGTTTTATTCTGCTAATGCATTTTTTTTCTTCTAAATTTTATTCAAAAGACATTTTCATGAACAATTCTGTTAACTATTTCCTTTTATTCATAAATTTTTATTAGTGTATATGATTATACTGATTAACAATAAAATTAATTTCAGATTGAATTGGCTTTTAACACTGGTGATATAATCTTTATTTATGGTGAAATGGATGAAGATGGTTTTTATATGGGAGAACTAAATGGTGTTCGAGGACTTGTTCCATCAAACTTCTTGGCAGAAACACCTTCTCATTATATAGATAAAACAATGATCCCACCAGATGAAGGGAATGTGAGTCCAACAAAAGGTCAGAGATGGAGCACTCAACAAATCATGTTTCTAAGGATCAAATTATGATAACATTTTAATAATAAGCTTTATACGCACATTCTAGTCCCGTCAATTGTCTTTCAAGTGCATGTCACTGTGTCCCTGTGATCTGTCTAAACTAGTATATATCAACTGATTTAGTTATTATAAATCAACTTCTTTACATAAATTTTAATTTAAATTTTTTTATTACTTTATATTAATCATATTATTATATAAATTATAAGTAATAGTTAATATGATTTATTTATAATTCAATTTTTTTATATTACCTTTTTTCTCAAATTTAATTACTTAATTTGAAATATTTTTATTCAGAATAATAATTTTCAGATTCATATATTGATACAATTGATTAAATCTGGAGAAAGTCTCATTTAAAACAAATTAATTAATTTTAATTTAAAATGTTAAAAATGTTTTAAAATTATTTAAAACATTTTTTAATTTAGTCAACTTATAATTTAAGTGAACATTTATGGTGAATTTAATTCTTTTGACAAAAATTATAGATATTATATCACTAATGAAATGATTTTCCTGTAATCCATGGATTTTAGTATTATTTGTTGAATATGATTTTTTCAATTCAGAAAAAACGTTTTTTTGATATTTGCATAAGATTATTTGAACAAAGTCTGATTTAATTTAATAACTACATATTGTTCTTTGTAATTTTATTTCTCTAGTATGTGCTTAAAGTAGATTTACTATACAGGTATATTTTCTGTATGCATTTCTGAATAAACATTGAAATAAGATATTTTATTTCATCAGATTTATTGTTCAAATATTTAATTAAATTTGAATGTTAATGATTGATGCAAGTATCAGACCATTTATCTGAAATGTTTGGGACCTTGAATTTTTTGGATAGAAAGTTTTTCTGGAATTTATAGCACTATGCTCAAAATCTATTAAAACATTTTAAAATATAGAGTAATTTATTTAGTTCTTTTTTATCTTAAAAATAAAATATTTTGGATTAGATAACTTTCTAGAAGCATGAAAATTTAAATTTTCTGCAACTGAAATCTTATGTCAGATTCATATTTAGCTGAGAATTTTAATTTCCATTCCATATGTATGAAATTTTTTCTTCTCATAGGTTCAATAAATTAAAATTATTTTTATTTAATATGCTGATGGATTTATCTATTAAAACAAAATCTTATTGATAATTTATCTATAAAAATTGATTATAGTTTAACAATTTTTGTGAAGGATACAGAACAAACAACAAAAAATTTACAATATTAATTCTATATTGTTTGTTAAGACAAGACATGTGATATTGGACTATCATTTTTTATGTTTATAAGATTTATAAAATATATTATTATTATTTTCTGTTTGAAGCCTATTGCATTAAAATACAATAACTTTTGTTATTATATACAGTTGATTTTGCTTAATTGGGACACATTGGGACTAATCCATTTTGGCTCAATTAAGCAGCTGCCCCAATTAAACGAACTAAATAAATGGTTAAATACTAACGAACTAAATAAATGGTTAAATGTTGGGACTAATCCATTTTGGCTCAATTAAGCAGCTGCCCCAATTAAACGAACTAATAATAAATTCTAAAATAAATTATGCAATATGTAGGTAAATAAATAAATAAATAGGTAAAAAATAATAATTAGGTATCTGTTTTAATGCTTTATTAAACCAAAATACAGAAAATATTTGTACTATAAACAGTAAAGAAAAAATAATATATACATGATAAATTTTGCAATTTCAAATTTTAATTCTGCAAAAATTCATCAAGTGTAGTCTGTTTTTTACTTCTGAAATTTTTTGCAGTTCTACAAAATCCAGTTATATCAGCAAGTCTATAATGGCTTGTATTAAATGGCTGGCATAGCTGCATTATAAGCAGTAAAATTGCAATTTGCATAGCTGCATATTTGCAGTAAAATTGCATAGCTGCTTTATAAGCAGTAAATTGCAAATTGCATAGCTGCATATTTGCAGTAAAATTGCAATTTGCTGGATAAATTGCAATTTATCCAGCAACACAATTTTACTTGAAAATATTAAATGGCTGGCTTTTAATTTTATCCAGCAAAGCAATTTTACCTGAAAGTGCAAAATCATTTCTTGTCATCTAAAAAATAATACATACACGATAAATTTTACAATTTCATTTCTTGGCATCTTGGCAAAGATTTAAAAATTTTAAATAAAATCGACACTGTAAATGAATATCACTAGATACAGTACAGTATATAGTAACAGTAGACTCTTAAGCAGAGGTATACTATACTTGCCAGACGCACAATAATAGATAACTGATTCGCATCACACAAGTGTTGCCAAATATTATTGTACGTAGTGTTGACATACTTTTGAAAAATCCCTAAAATATCTCAAAAATTGCTAAATTCCTTTTCTGCTATTGTCCCATTTAAGCATTTTAAATTATTTTTGCTTATTGTCCCAATAAATTATGTATTAGTTTATTAGTTTGGTTTTCGTTCTTTGAGATTTGGCCCAAAAAAGTGGCTGCTCCCATTAATCAGTGGCCAAATTAAGTGGAATTGATTGTATAATAATATGCAATATTTAGAAATTTTATCATGTTTTCTATTAAGAATTTATTTTACATACTTTTTTATTGATAAAGAACTATATAAAGCTGAAAATAAAAAGTAATTTATGCTATTAACTGCATCACAGTTATATATTTTAACATAATATATACAGGATGTAAATTATCTCCTTCAAAAAAACTACACTACGACATAGACAAAATTTAGGTGATTAAAGTGATATAAGACACTTGGGGTCGCAAATCGCAAACCCGGGCGGGATGAAGGAGAAGAGCTGCAACGTCATTGCAGAAAAACTGTGCTGTTGTCTGTTGATTAATTTAGTTTAATCAGTTCGACAAGGTACACTGTTCTTATGGATCAGTTTGACAACAACAAGTTAGCCAACATGTACAGTACATGTGTTTTGGCGAAGCTCGTGGTAATGCACTGGCAGCAAGACGACTGTACCAACAGCACTACCCTCAGCGAGTACTGCCTATTTACGAGATCAGCTCGGTTTTCAGCTTTTTGAGGTTCAATTTACAGCGCGTGGCTTGCGATTTGCGACCCCAAGTGTCTTATATCACTTTAATCCCCTGAATTTCGTCTACATCGTAGTGTAGTTTTTTTGAAGGAGATAATTAACACCCTGTGTGTATATATATATATATATATATGTATATATGGCCATAATCATCACAAATCATATTTCATTCATTCCTAATTTCATTGAAATTAGTATTATGTCAAGATAGCTATAGTTTACATAAATAATTTTTGCTGACCAATACAAGTACAGATAGAAGGATGAAAATATTTATTATGTTGTATTCTAAATACATCTATACTAGGAAAAGCACTTTTGACCTCATTAGATCATATTCAATTCACAATTCAATAAAGTTTGTTTGTATAGTTTGTTCAAGTTAGTTGTGTGGGTTCTGACTGCGCATGCCTTATCTAGACTGGTCTATTGTATAAAACAGGAACGTTTGTTGTTAAGTTGATGGGTAAGCATCAGCTTAGAAAAAGAAAATTTATTTTTATATAAATTTTAATATAATGTAAAAGGATTTTTCAAAAAGTAACAACTATTCAATCTATCTAAAAAAACTCATGTAACTAGAATTCCCAAGTTTTCCCATCCGTTCTGCATGTACACCCCTTTGTTGTAAATGAACTTATTCCAGTTTGTGACGTTTTACCACACAACTAACTTGGACAGACTATACAGTTCTTAGAATAGAACATTTAATTCGAAAAAGTATTTTTAAAAAGCTGTTAGTATGCATGCAGCACTCTTATCTAAAATAAAAAATTATTTACCAAAAATAGTTATAAGTAATTATTTAATAGGCACTACACAAGGAAATGCTAGTTCAACCAAAATTATTCACTGTTTTCTTTTAAGATGCTATAATGAATTTTTTCTGGCACCATTTGCATGAAATTGAAATATTTACTAGCATACTATTATTCTTCACAAACATGTATTGCCTTCATTCCTGTATAGTCAGACCATCAGCACTGGGTTCTTCCTTCATGTTATAGACATGTCTTATGACTTTCTCTTTGTCCTATTCAATGTCAAATTCAACCTCATAAAAGTGTTTAGCTAAAGCAATGTTAATGTTATTCATCCATTTATCCTATTTATGTTCTTCAGTTTGTTTTCTTAATGATTTTAACTTCATTTCGAGATACTCCTCGGTTTTGCCTGTTAATTTATTAAGAGCAGGCATAATGTATATCCCTGATTTATCCATCAAATCTACAAGATGTTTATCTGTTCTCAGTTATACGAAAAGAGTGGACTGGCAAATAAAAATCAAATTTATAGCTGTCTTTCATGTCATCTTCCTGGCTAGTAACTTTCTAGCTTGTAAAGTCCTGCTTTATTTTCAGCAGATAAATTAAATGAAAAAAAATTTGTTCACTTGATCACTCATACAATATACCAATGCATTAATTTGTTCAATATTACTTTACTTTTATATGTTTTTGTTTGTTTGCTATTATTATTAAAATATATATTTATCAGAATGAAGCAATTTTAATTTCTTAATTATATATATATATATATTGATGGACATTAGTTAAAAAATTAAAATTTAAAAATTCACATTTTATTGTAAATTTCAAAATATAAATTATTTTATGTATTGGTAAATTATACATTTTTGAATGCTTAGAAAAAGATTGAAATGGTATAAAATTAATGTTTACAGATAATATACTCTGATATTTCTCATAACTGTGATTTTACAAGTTCCAGCTAACATCCATACCAATAGATAGATAATGAACAATGAACACAAATGAGTTACATAATAGATATAATAATCTAATAGATATAATAGATATAATTATATAATAGAACACAGTCAGATATAATAGATATTAGTGTTCTCTAAAGTGTTTCAAGCATTCAAAATTCATTTTATTATTAAAAGAATTATAATTTTTGAAAGTGTGATGTTTAATAAATGCATTCAGAGTGAAAATGAAACAGCTCACAAATTTATTATGTTACTGTATTCACTAGCCAAATACTACAATTATGGGACATTGAAAGAAGATTTAATCCATGATAGAATTATTGTTGAGATAAAATATTAGAAACTTTCAGAAAGGATGCAGTTATTAAGTGATTTAATGCTGGAGAAAATACTAACAATGGTAAAGTAGAGTGAATTAATAAAGAAACAGTTTTATAACTACAGAATGGTCAAGTCCAGCTGCAGAGCTTGGAAGTTTGTCAAGTGAAGACAGGCTTCAAACAGAAAAATAAATTTATGAAAAATAAGCAAAAACGAAATGACAAAATAAAATTTAATAATGGAAGGAGCAATAGATTTAGTTCTGAGTGAATAGGTTATGTTATTGTAACAAGTCTACATAGCAGAACCTGATCACTCAGAATCCACACCATTATCCTAACATAGTATATATATGTGCATCCATTCTGCAAATAGTATGATCATATTAATGTTGTAGATATTCTGTTGCTTTATAAAAAGACGAAAATAGTTCATCACTAAGCAGAAAAAAACACTTTAATACCTACACTAGTTGACAATGATCAAAAATGCTTCTTTATATAAAAGAACCTCTAGGAACCATATATGAGAGTTTCCCTTCGAGCTTTAGCCATCTTAAGTCCTTATTTTTTTGACAACCAGAAACAATTTTTTTCAAATATCTAGGCATTTCAGCTCCCTTATTAGAATTAATATTAATCATATTTTGTTCTCCTCATAAGGAGAAGGATTATTTGATCTACATTTTTCAAAGTAAGCATACCCTTCTCTATCATAGAGGTTTGTTTCAGTTTTAATTTTCTTATGGTAATGAATTGGTATGTTTATTTTGACTATTGTCAACTGATCTAGGTATTAAAGTGTTTTTCCTGCCTAGGGCTGAACTATTTTTGTTTTCCTTCATATTTTAATATCTCAGTTATGATCTCATACATACCAGATTCTTATCACACTCTTCTTTCCCTATTGATTTGTTCTCTTTCATGCTTACATTCATGGATAGTTTAATGATTAATAGAATAAATTTCCACTTATACAAAAAAATAACTATATGAGAATCAATATGGCTTTACTAAATAGAAGAGTATTGCTGATGCCATTCAAGCTGCAATAAACCATATAAAAACTGCCAGGAAGGAGAGGGAACAAACTCTCCTAATTTCTGTTGACTTTAAAAAGCTTTTGGTTATCTTGGGCTGAGACTCAAGTGCCTCATGAATCTTTTTAGACTCTTTTACAGTTACTTCTTCATCAGAAGTGTTTCTGTGTAAACTATACTACTTGGTCCAGTCTCTGTAGCATAACATGCAGCAATTTATTAAACATTCCTCTCTTTACAAACTTAAAAATATATGGCTATGAGATGGCACAGTTCTATTTGTTTTATACAGAAACAGGTACCAACTATAGGTAATAACTAATTACATTTTGGAAAATATCTACAAGTGGAGCTTAGAGCAAAACTATAGTAATGTAGTATCTAGGAAGCTTCACCAATCAAAAATCTCTCATGCCACACTAATCCTCACAAAATCAAACAAATAGATACCATTAAATATTTAGAAGTAATTATTGATGAAAGGCTCATTTGGATCCAACACATCCATTACCAAAAATAAACTCAAAAATTAACATATACACTTTCCAAGGCTTTGGTTTCAAATCCACTAAACTAATAGAACCCATTCTGCTTTATGCAGTTATTGTTTGGAATCATACAGAAACAAAGTACATAATCATAAATTGCAGTCTGTGCATGCAGAGACAAGCAGTCTCTGTATCTATAAGGCATATTGCATATTGGATAGATCCTAACAATGTACTCTTGGTTGTTTTTGGTCTCATACCAATTAGACACATAATCAATTTGAAACTCTGGATACATAAAATCAAGCACCAACTGGAAAGAATGTGAAAATGACACAATTGGCAATTTAATTAGCTGCAACAAGTATTCTCAAACAGTAAATATTAATTAGCCCCAGATTGATGGGACATCCTTTAATTATATCACATATCCAACCAATAAACATTCACTCATAACATACATCACAGATCTTAGAGACTCTCCCTTTCTCGGGATTTACACAGATGATGCAAAACAAAAAGACAAGGTAGCATTTGTGCTTTAAACATACAAAGCAGAATCTTACACTAATCCTACTTTAGACCATGTCCTCATTGTTTCCAGATGGTCAATTCTGCCTAATGAAAGTTTTAAAAGTTTTTATTTCTTATTTCTATTCCTTGTGATTCTAAAATTTGCTTTTCTAAAATTTTCTAGTATTTTTTTTTTCTAAAATTTCTTTCTTTTGTTTAAACTTATACATTCTTCTTTTAACATCCAATAAAGCATACTGGAAGCACATTTTTTTAGTATTCCACAATATCTTTTTGGAATTAATAGGTAATTGCAATTTGTGAATCGACATCAGGAACATCTTATTAATTTTACATTGTTCTAAGAAGAGAAATGTTTTTCAGGTTTTTGAGAGCTTCTTTGATACTTTTCTGTATTTGAGACTTCTATCCATTTACTTACTTGGCTCTGCTAACAGCATAATCAATATTTTAACTAATTGCTGAAAACAAGGGTTCACATAATACTTTGAAAAATAGCACTTAACAGCAATTGAAGATAATATTTTAATTTTATTGAAACATTTTTGGTTAATCAAATGTAATACTGCTTTCTTAGGCGTATATCCAGAAAATTGCAAAATAAACACAGCACTTACAGCAATCCCGAAAAAAAAACACTTTTTTTATTGCTTCACAAGTAAGAAACGTTTTCGACTATACGAATGGAAAATTGCAAAATAAACACAGCACTTACAGCAATCCCGAAAAAAAAACACTTTTTTTATTACTTCACAAGTGAGAAACGTTTTCGACTATACGAACCCCTGCAGTTAGAAACCGTTTGACTACAGAGAGTTGAAGATGACTAACATATAGTCGAAGACGTTTCTCACTTGTGAAGCAATTAAAAAAATCTTTTTTTTGGGAGTGCTGTAAGTGCTGTGTTTATTTTATATTTTTGGTTGATAAACAACCAACTTCAGCACAAAGATTAAAATTAAATAGAATACAAAATTTTAGTTCATTTTCGAAAATTTTAAAAATTTAAAATTAAGATTATATATTTTAATTATTAAATAAAATTACAAGTACAGTTTAAATACAATGCTATATACGTATAAAATATTTTAGTTTTACTACGAACATAATATCTAGTTAGCAATTCAATAATAAGTGAATTATATTTATTAAAAATTAGTAAAACTAGAAATAAATGGCCTGTATGGATAGTCAAGAACATTAGATATTGTGCTAATAACTTCCAGTTTTCTTCAAGGTGTACTGCCACCCTGTAGAAATATCCTTACTTCCAGTTTTCTCCAAGGTGTACTGCCACCCTGTAGAAATACTTATCTGTTCATTAATGACATTTTTATACTATTCTCTTTGTATTAACTCTAATGATTCTAATAATAATCTTTTTTTAAAATTATTATATGGTTTTATGACTCTTTTGTCATCCCATATGATTAGCATGTTATGTTCATAGTACTTTTCTGCTATCGTTGTCCTTAGATTACCATTTTTAATGTCAGCTTTATATTCTTGTACTTCGGAAATTATACTGACTGAGATATATGGAAAAAGACATCCTAAAAATCATTAGTGACAATTATAAAATATTTTTAAGGTATGTGGATGATATATTTGTTACATGGAAAGATAGAAATGACAAAACATTAGAAATGAAAGAAGCCTTCACAAATAACTCTTTAGGTCTAAAGCTTAATATTGATCAAGTCAGTTCAACATCTCTCCACTTCTTGGATATACAAATAGATTTAATACTAACATAGTTCAATACCAAAGTCTATAGAAAACTGACTTATATTTCTACAATCATTCCAGCATAATTGACAGACCACCGTAGTTACAAATAGACAGTATTAGATCATACTTTAAATGCATAATAACACACTGTTCCATAATCCAGGCTAAGAATGAAGAAGTTAACAAAATCATAAAAGAAGAAAAGGCCCATGGGTATAATTTTAAGTTTATGGAGGCAATTTATGATAAAATCTTAAAAGCAAATAGTATTAATAATCGGAATAGACAAGTAGAACAATCCTGTACATCCCAACAACAAGACCACCCCAGAATGAATAACTATCTAAATTTCTGTAAATGCCATCAACAATTAGGGGAATACTGCCATAAATAAGTTAGCAAAAAATCAGGAGCTAAAATTAGCTTATAGAAGAAATGCTACCATCTTCCAATACTTATGAAATGACAAAGACCCCTATCCCCAGATCAAAGAGCCAGGGTATATGTTTTGTCTTTATATAATCAAGATCTTGATTGACAGGAGGAGTACATAGGGCTAATTACAAAGAATCTAAAAGAAACAGTTAAAGAATATAAAGCCAACATTAAAAATGGTAATTTAAGGACAGCGATAGCGGAAAGGTGTTACAAACATATAATGTGTTAATCAAATGGGATGATGCAAGAGTTGTAAAACCATATAATAATTTTAAAGAATTATTATATGGTTATTATTATTAAAATCATTAGAGATAATACAAAGAGGATTATATAAAAATGTCATTAATGAACAGATAAGTAGGGATATTTCTATAGCATGGTAGTATGCCTTGAAGAAAACTGGAAGTCATTAGCACAATATCTAATGTTCTTGACTATCCCATACAGGCCATTTATTTCTAGTTTTATTAATTTTTAATAAATATAACTAAAAATTATTCGTGAATTGCTAACTAGATATTATGATCATAGTAAAATTAAAATATTTATACAACTTGATTTTAACTCTGCTTTTTACACTAGAAACATTACAGTCAAGCACTACAAGCACTTTTCTAAAAATAAATATAATTACTGCTTGTAACGCTTGACTGTAATGTATTTATACATATATAATGTTGTATTTAAAATGTACTTATAATTTTATTTAATAATTGAAATTTATAATCTTAATTTTAAATTTTTAAAAGTTTGTATTCTTTTAAGAGATATACATTCAAAAACAAACTAAATCTTTGTATTCCATTTAATTCTATTCTTTGTGCTGAAAATTGTTGTTTATCAACTGAAAACTTTTCAATAAAATTAAATTATTGTTTTTGACTGCTTTTAAATGCTATTTTTCGAAGTATTATGTGAGTCTTTATCTTTTCAAATAGAGTTTACATTATAGTATAGTGTGGATTCTCACAGTGAATTTCATGATTAGACCATTCCTCTTTGAGATACAAATATCTAGAAAGATATTTCATTATAAGTGAATGATACCACAACTTCTTTATCACAATTTCAACCCTTCAGCAACAATCCTGGTTAAGAAAAATAGTATACATTCAGATCCTACTTTGAATCATTTTTGTTTAAATTTTTTTTGTAGTGGCATCATAAAATATTTAAGACATCATTTCACTTTGAGTCATATCAAAGGAAAAATAATTCCTATTATTCTGGGAATCGTTTTTCTTTTATAACATAACAGTTTGTATTATGTGGTTCGATTACTACTATCAATACATTTTTACATACATACTTTCTGGTGCCGTAATAAACAAATACAAATGAAATCTTGATACTCCCCATCTTTAGGAAAGTAATAAAGACATATTCCTGATGTTTTCTTATTGCTATCATTGTAATCAAATACAACACAATATAGCATAATGAAATTATATAATAAAAAATTTTTATCTAAAATTGAATCTACAGTGCTAAGTTACTTCGCTCTGTTTTACATCATCAGTATGGTGGCTAGTAGAAGAGATATGCACATATCTCTTCTACTAACCACCATATTGATATCATTACACCTTTTATTCTTTATATTATGGTAAAACTCTTCCTTTAATAGCAGCATACTGCATCGTTAAGTTTCTGCTTCAAGTATGAAGTAGGTATATTATGCATACTATGGATGCCTCTTGCAATTTTCTGTATGTTGAAAATAGTGCTGTCTTCATGTTTCAATCGTTTCTTATGAAAATTATTTCAATTTGCATCATTTCAGTCTGCATTGTGTTTTTGAAAAACATCTCCAATGCAAAGTGGGATCTAAATGTAATGCAAGATGGAACAACTCCATATGTTGGCTGGTGAACCAGTTTCTGCCCAAGATTTTTGGTAATGAATAGATGATTTACCACATATTTCCTGAAAAATTATCAGATCTCAGTTCCTATGATTTCTGGTTATGAGAATATCAAAAGAACAAATTTTATTGTGCATCATTTTCAAATCTGAAAATTATCATTTGGGAAGTGACCAACATCTCAATTCATAATGTAAGACTTCTTACTGTAGAAAGTAAATAAAAATAAATGATGAGCCAATTCAGTAAAATAAATTGTTTTAATCAAAAACATTTTTGGCTATCTGCATAGCTGTCTCAATTAATCTGAGGTAGGCTAACTGTAAATAACTGTTTTAAAGTGAAAACTTTCACTTATTATTATTATTTAACCTTTAGAAACACAATATCTACCATAGAATTTTAAATGAAAATGTAAAGAAATTAAAAAATGATAACTACTAATATTGTTTGAAAAAAAGCAGTTTTTTTTATTATTAAGATACAATAGTGAAAAATAAAAGTTCCTGCAGATAATCAATTGCATAAAGACAATAGATTCAATAACAACAGCACTAAATAGCAGTAAAGAAATATAAATCATATTTTATTGAAATGCTTTTAGCCATAATATGTACCTATCTTTAGAACTACAAAAACAGTTACAACTTTTAAATAAAAACATTTAAAGAAAAAATGTTCTAAGAATTACAAAATTTTTTATAATTTAAAAATAAGAACATCATCTATTCTATTATAAATAAAAAAAAATACAAATATATTTAAATTAAACAATAAAATGTGATTTATATTTCTTTACTGCTATTTTGTGCTGTTCTTATTAGATAGAAAATAAAATTTTGTCAATAGATGATGTGCAGTCCACAACCCACTATAGATAGATCATCATTTCTCAACCAATAAATCATGACTCATAGGTTGATAAGCACTGATTTATAACATCATCAACTTATGACAGTGATGCAATTAATAAATTCTGTGAGTGGTAAATGCTAATTCATATGAATACTTATCTATGTGTATACCATCAACATTCTTTTGTGTCTGATTTCTGCAATTTTATTATAATAATGTTTAATGTCACAATGGCATACCCAGAATCTTTGGCACCCAGGGCAACAATTTGGTCTCCTTTCCCCTCCAAAAAAAAACCATCTGTTTTGATTTTCAGCACACATTTTATTTTATACTCATTTTTTAAAATAATTTTTAAGAATTGAAAATTATACAAAAATTTTTATACAAATATCTAGTGAATAGTAATGATATTACATGCTCTTGGCCCCCATTCAGCTTGGTGCCCAGGCAGACTGACCCCTCATCCTCCTCTGGTGATGCCACCACTATAGTGTCATAATAAATATTGATGGTGAAAAATACATAAATTTAAAAAATTTTTAATTTTCAGTCATTTTAGTTTACAGCCTCAGGATTTGAATTGATCCTCATCATAAGTTGAGGACTACCTGTATCATGGGAAAAGATTTGTCTGGAAAGTTAAAACTGTTTTACATTCTGAAGGATTAAAACTTTAATTGATTGCCACAATTAAGGTAATAAAAAAGGTACTAATATAAAAGGTCAAATTCAGGAAGTGAAGACAAATATTTTAAGTGAAAATCCAAAAGTTTGTATTCTTTATGAAAACCACAATTTAAATTTACTTCTTTGGGATGTTGTTGTCTTTAGTTATAGCAGTTGATGTTTTGGAACTTTACAGAAAATCCATATCACATTTGCAACTTCGACATCCCATTGAGACTCTTCAAAAAATGTGAAATACTTTTCTCCAAAATCGGTATTGGAAACAAGATAGGAATTTTGTCTAAAAAGTATATTTTTGATTTCACATTTCAGAATTCAATAATAATAATTTCTTAAGTTTTTATATATTTCCAATTTAAAAGTTATGGTTGTTTAAAATTTTAAAAGTGCATAATTAACTTTGATTTATATATTGTAAAAAGTTAAAATAGATTTATATGAAATTTATTATCATTAATAAATGAAAACATTAATCATTTTTTTATATTGCTTAAAGCAAGACTAAAAATTGATTAATGTTATATATTTAACCAAATATCTTACTTTAGTAATTTTATTATTAACAATTCATAAAATAAAATATAAACTATTGGCAGCTATAATTCTAATATTATGATTCAAATTTTGTTATATACATATGCATTCTTTGAGTTACAAACTTAAGTTGTACATAAGTTTTGTTTATGAATTTGGGTTAAGAGAGAAATCTTAGCACTAAGCAGAAATAAAACCTTTATTTCACAAAGGAACGTTTTTGACCATTCACAGTTGTGAATGGTTGAAAACATTCCGTTGTGAAATAAAAGTTTTATTTCTGCTTAGTGCTTAAGATTTCTTCTTTACTTTGATTAGTTATAGAATGTCTACAGCTTTAGTGAATTGGGTTGTTCATAACTCAAATATTGCTGTTATTTTGCTCCAAAAAGTACTGAAATAACTTTATATACTGTATTTTGTAATATATATCACAATTGGATCAATTAGAAGTTTCTTATTTCACAGATTTGAATGAAAAGTTCTAAGTATAAAGCAAAAGTTTTTGTGTAATTCCTGCCATCTTGAAATAAATTAATTAACATATGCCATAATATGTTAATTAACTATGTAATTTTATATTATACAGTAAACCAGTGTTTTTCAACCGGGGTGTCGCGGCACCTTAGGGTGCCACGGCTCCACCTGAGATAGAACTTTGTTTAAATTGATGGTAAGCAGTTTTATGTTTTAGAAGAATTTTATATATAGATATAAATACACACCTAAATTATGGGTACTTATTAGATACAAGATCAGTATCAACTGAAGTTATATTCATAAGTGATGATTTAGCATGTCTCTCTAGGAAATTGTGAAGAGCACATGCAGTAATAACAATATAATAATTTTTTTTTTTTATTTCATATAAATTTCTGAATGAAATATTTCAAATCAATTAGTCAATATTCCAAAAGCATTTTTCACAGTGTATCTTGCTCTACTCAAATTGTAATTGAAAACATTTTTTTTGTCAAATTATTACTTTGAAAAGGCTTTAGCATGTTTTGATGTAATGCAAATGTATTGTCAACTATAAATACAAAATTTAATCTTTCCATGCTGAGGAGAGCCATAGAAGGCCAAAAACATTACCGGAAGTTATTATTATTATTAGTATATATACCGTATTACTTCGAATTTAAGCCGCAGTACAATTTTAAAATTGGAAAAAATAAAAATGATTTTATGATAAGTATTGAAAAATAAGAAACATTTTCATTTACTTAAATAAGTACTAATATATAAATAAGCTGTCTAATTTATTGAGAATCTTCTTCAGATATACTATCACTTTCGTTTTTTAAAAATAGCACCAGGTCTCTTCTCCCAAACATGTTGTAATTAATCTTTCATCAAATCTGTTGTCATCCATGAATTCTTTTGTGCTCAAATTATAACACCCTTGGGAAAATTTTCCTTGGGTACAAGTTTTTGTTTAAAATAAAAAAAGGTGTCAATTTGTTTCCATCAGCAGTTATAAACAGCATTATAGTAATTTCTGATTTTTCTTATAATTAAAATATGACAAGATACGACACGATTGTACACAGGTACTATCAAACAGCAAGTGGATTAAATCAGAAAAGTATGAACGGGGGATCACTGAATAAACTCTTATCAATGGTTGTAATACTATGCGCATGTATAGAGCGTATAGCAAAACCCTGATTGTTGGGGAGTGGGAAATCAGGAGAAATAAGATGATAAAATATTAGCTTTGAATTTAAGCTGCACCCAAGTTTTACGTCTTAAAAATTTGAATAAAAAGTGCGGCTTAAATTCGATGTAATACGGTAATATATATCTAATAATAAAATAGTGTATTTTTCTTGCTTTAAGTGCTTCTGATTCCTTGTATTTAATCTTTCTTTTGTGATATCATTATTTGATAAATTTAACATATTTAATTTCAATTTATTATAAAAATTAATATTTTCTATGACAGCTTTCAGAATTTCTTCCATTGCTATCAACATTCTCATAAATAAATTTATAGTTAGCATTCACAATAGTAAACAAATAATATTGCAGTATCTTTAATTAAAAAAAAATATGATCCACTTCTGGCTGGTTTTACTATCCGGCTATGTTTCTCATCTATTATGCTGCCACAATTAGGAAAATTTTACTTATTTTTGATGTCCCTAGCAATTTCAAACATTGTTTGATTGTATTTGGAAATTGAAAAAATTATTAGAAATAATTAGGAAAAAATAATATAAGTATCATATAAATTGTTAATAGAGATTAATATCTAAAAAAGTAAAGATACAATTTAAAAATTTTTTGTTGAGTTTAGTACATTCTTTTATAGGTACAAGAATGTTTTGATTACAAATTATTGCTGTATATACTTTGCTTCTATCTTGTGTTCACAATGATATCCTGTTTCATTATTAAATTAGATGCTGAAACAGGATATCCTTGTGAACACTAATGTAACATAATTTTCTGTTTAAATTTTTCCTTAATTAATAAGTTTCTTGATATACAAAAATTCTTGTCTTAAGATATATGTTAAATGTGAGTTCTATTATATATCTTATTTTCACCCTTTTAATCATAATGCATTTATTATTTTATTTTTTATATTCATTATATTATGTATGCTTGTTTATATAGAAGTAAATACTAATCATTACATTAATAAAATTTACTTTTAAAATCAATTAAAAATAAGTTTTATTATTTCAGAAATTTTTTAATTTATATATAAAGGGATTTTATTGGAATGGCTAAATCTCTTAAAGTACAACTAGAAGTTGACCCAGAAATTTTCCAAGTACCCGAAAATTTACTCCCAGATAGCATCTTGCTGGAAATATTTAGTTATCTCTCTTTCTTTGAATTGAGCCAAGCATCACAGTAAGTGTATCATAGTTAATATGATTTATTAAATATTTTCAAAATTAAGCTTGATTTATAAGAATTTTTCATAAAATCACCATCTTTTCATATTCTTTAAAAAAATAGTGGTTAAAACTAGCAGTTAATAGTGCATTTAAAACAAGCTCAGCATATCATCAATGATCAGAGAATTAATTATCTAAGTGTTTTATTGTTTTTAGATCATATATCATGCTTTTAGTTAGGTTATTTAAAATTTTGTATATTATTTTTAATTTATTTCCCTATTTCGTGCAGAATATTTTATAAAATTTGCGAAATACAGGTAGTTCTCGGTTTATGAGTTCTTGCTTAATGAGTTTTCATTTAACAAGTTCCCAGTTTTATGAGGTTTTTTTCAAATATGAAGTATCGAAAAAATTGAAAATATGAATCTTAAACAATAACTAAATGGTAACCATTCATAAAAAGGCATTTCAAACCACCTATATAGTTATACAATATAATATTACTGGATTTGTAGCAAAAACTCCAACATCTGCTACAAAATTGGAAAAATTAAAATGGCTACCAAAAAGCAGTAGCAGCACACTCTCTGGTTTACTAGCATGCCATGTAAATAATTTCTGTTTTCTTCCTAAAGCAGCACACTATATTACTCCGTATTGATCTATATGAAAGATCATCAATCTGATAATAATAACGAAAAATAAAAATTGTTTAACATTTATATGATACAAATAATTTTATTATTATTATAATTTGCTTGATTTTAAAAGTTATATTTTCATTTTTTAGATAAATGATTTAGTTTATGTATTATATAATTATAAACTATTGATTTTATTGGCCTTTATTTAATTTTATTGTATCAAATTGTATTGCTGAGAATGAAACCCAATTTTAAAATTATTGTCTATGAGAAATTGATTCTTGGTTTACAAGTTCTTACTTTATGAGTAATTTCCATGTCTGAATTAACTCATAAAAATGGAACTACCTGTATGTTTAAAAGTAATGGATTTATTTTTTCTTATTTCTTAACGATAATAATTAATCTATTTATATAATAAAAATACATCATAAATTAATTAAACTTTATATATTCGTTATATAATTGATTACTAATACACTGGGTGATTGGTTAACGAACATAATCTGTTCCAAGACAATGTTAACCGATTATTGATTTAGCATAGGTTTTTATGGGAATTTGATTAATTCGTTCTGGAGACCCCAAAAAAATAAAAAATTATATAATTTCTTACTACATTTTTTATATGTAATAACCATAATATATACATACAGTGTCTTGCATTTTCATTTATTATGTTTATTTTTCGTTAAAGACTCTGTCCAATGTCAATTGCTTTTCTCTCTTCGGAATTTTTCGGAAGTGATTGTCAATGTACAAGCCTATTGATCTCAACCTCGTATGGGTGCCATTCTTGCACCAAAATATTGTAAACTCTCTCTCTCTTACCTTCTTTAATAAATTTGATTTGTTTTACATTGTCTCCGAGTTCATTTTAATCGGGAAAACTGTTCTTCCGTCCTTACCCATAAGTCCATGAACGTGCAAACCTAAGCCTGTCATTCCATTAGGTTACTTAAGCCGAAATATCCTCATGGAATATTTTTATCTGGAGGTGGCCACTTATAGAGCCGCCATCATCACAGGCTGACCAACACCTATGATGGAGTCAACCGGAAGGATGGGTTTCAATGGGCTGAGCCCAGATCCCTCTTGAAATATTGGCAGGGTGGGATCCAGGATCCTCCAGAATATTAAGCCACAGCTTTATCATGCAGCCATCGGGCTGACCTGTCATTCTGTCAGTCTGCGGGTCCCTCAGTTTGTTCTGTGAAGTGTTCATTATTCAAACTGTTCGTTAAACCAAACATAAAAATCTTTCAAAAAAGTGTTCGTTATCCGAACTGTTTGTTAACCGATCACCCACTATATTAATTCTATAATTAATTTTAGCTTACTAAGTATAGCATATATTTTTGCATTAATAGAATAGTTTTGATCTACATTTATTTCGTTAGAATCTCTCTTAAAATCTCTCTTAATTAATAAATGGATACTTTGCATCTTTATAAAAAATTTTAGAAGCTTTTTTAGCATAATATTTAATTTTATAACAAACTTCTCTTTTTCAGTTTTATATAAATAATTGTTATAATCACTGGTGTCATTCTGTTAGTTTGCTGATCCTCTTGCAAGAATTTAACTGTGATTTTCGATTTTCTATCTCTCAGACAAAAATCAAAAATCACAATAAAATTCTTGCAATCTTGCTAAATGTTTTACAGCATAAATGAAATGAAAACAATATTAAATTATTTATAGATCATGAGTGACTGACTGAAGATCATATGTAATTATTTGAAAATATTCGACAGAAATCATGCCTACTTTGTTTTATTACTTCATGTAAATATATTAAAATAAGGAAAATATATAATAAAATAGTATATCTTAATATGAAAATTACACTTTCTTGATGCACATCATATGTGAAATTATATTATGCAAAACTTTACTTGAACTAAAGAAACACAAATATCTATTTCATAGGCATTTGAACTTTTGAGAATTGCCAATGTATGAGAGAGTCTATATATATGAAGTCTGTTAGAAATAGATATACAGTAAATGCCCACTTAATGCGCTCTCCTGTAATGTGAATTCGTATAGCATGACAAAAAAATTGCAACTAATAATTGAATTCAGTTTGGTAATTTTAAAACGTAAAATTCCAAACTATATTATTTTATATAAAGAAGCAGATAGATTTGGACCAAATCAGAATATTTAAGGGAAAGGAACGAATAGTTATAAGTGAAAATAATGTACTGTATATTTTAAAATATTCTGTAAATATTTTGAAGATTCAACTGTATATAGAAAATGCATTTGTGATGTATAGAAGATATAATCTATAATATATCATTGATGATCTAATTTTTAATTTTCGTACAATGCCATAAACAGTCCTGTATAATACATAGGATAAATTTTTTTAGTGTTATAATATCTGTTGATTGTAACCAAAAACCAAACAATATTTATTTCATTTCCATGACAATTTTAACAAATTTTCTGTTGTGTTATACAAATCCACATTTTTGGAGTCTGTGCTATAAGTGGCCTATTGTATATAATATTTCTTAAAATTAATTACTTATATTCTATTTTTGTTTTTTCTGTATTAAAAGAAATCTTCTTTAAAATAAGGTAATTAACACACTGCACACAATAAAATCACATTTGAAACTAATGCACATCTCATAAGCAATATGCAATCAGTGTTGGAATACAGAGACAAGTTTAAATTTGTATAAAATCATCTGATAATGCATGCCTCATATTATGTGATTTCCTATAATGCAGAACTTATCCCCCATGTTGTACAGGAGTCTGCTGTGTATATATATAATATTTCTGTAAGATAAGATATATATTTTATTATATTCTGTATTGTATGTATTGTGTATTGTGTATTTTATATATATATATATTTGTTAATTAATATAAAACAAATAGGACTGTTATTTAATTTAATTAACAATCCTTTTCAGGTCTATGATATTTTGCAAAAAGTTACCATATCATTTCGTATAAAAAATGTGAAAATATTTTTATCTATAATACATAAAATTAATGAAAATGACTCAATAGAAATAAATTATTTTAATATTAAATGAAATAAACATTTGAGAAAAAACCAGTTATCAAATTTAAAAAAAAAAAATAATAATTTTTGCTATCTTATAAACATTTAAAGTAATTGACTTTCTGTTAACTTCCACTAAACATTATTGATTAATAGGAAGAACTAAGCAATATTATCATTTTTGTTGTGATTGGTTTAAATATTATGACATATTACAAATTTTCTAGGGGAAAAAACTCTTATTATACAGATTATAGGAATTGAGTTCATTGAGCACAATTAATCACTGCACTTTTATGAAAATCTTTGATTAACAAATACATAGTTTTTCCAAAAAATAGAATTGGTTGTTATTTATTTTAAATGATGGCAATGATTATAATTATATTGGCTTTAATATTATATTGGACTTTAATATTATATTGGCTCTTAATTGCATTGTTAAACTGGATTAATTCAACAATGCAGTAAGCCACAATTTTATAATTATTTATCTGTACTTATCCATTTTCATTTCTTTGAGTTTTGAGATTTAGATTATCTTGTTAAAATTTATATACATAAGCAATAGTGCTGAATTAAATATTTGATGGGCAGAAAATATATAGACTCTATTACAATATAAAAGAACTTATAAAAGCAAAGAATATTTTATTATGATTAGTTGTAGATTATTAGAATAAGATAATTGAAAAACTTCATTTTAAAAAATAAAAGATGACTAAATTAGCTATATTAAATCAGGAAGAAAAGTTATAAATTATATAGAATATTTTTATTGAAAACTTTTTATCTTTCTCTTGTACTCTTTATTGATAAATGAAATGAATGATTATTTAAAATTACAAAAATTTTTCATACTTTTTAATTTTTTTTTAAATAAAGATATGTTTTTAAATTTTAATAACAGTTATAAACATCTCTTGATGTAATACTTATCAATTATTTTATAGTTACTATATAAAAGCATTTACTGACTACATATACTTATATTTTTTTAGTGTAATTAAAAAATTAAATCAGTCTAAAATTTTATTGCTTAATTTGGTACATAATATTGCATTATTTTTCAAATTATGTATAGAATAACTGGAAATTTAGAAGCTCATGTATAATTACTTATGCTAATAAAGCAATTAAATTTATAAAGTTTAATTAGAGTTAAGCCAAATAGGTAAATATTACAACTTTTTCAAGCATTTAGAAATAATAATAATAAAAAGTAATTGTCTGTCATCTTATCTTAGATTAATTAAATAATACAGGCATTCATCTAGTTAAATTTCATTTTTGAATTTCACAAAATTTTCAAACATCAATAGTTACATGATAGCAAAATGCTCTAGCAACCAATACAATGTAAAATTATAAAGTTAACATATTACAGCAGTATTACAACATGGTAGTAATTATATCAGAAATTCTTTGCTTTATATTTGGAACTTTTCATTAAAATCTGTGAAATGAGAAACTTTTAATTTGTTCAGTTATGAAATATATTACAATATACAGTATATAAAGTTATTTTATACTTTTGGAACCAAAATAACAGCAATATCTGAGTTACAAACAACCCAGTTTTTGAACAAACTTATGTATGAATTATGTTAATAACTAGAGGAGGGCCTGTATTTTTTGTAATTTATTGATAGTTAGAATAAGTATTAAATAATGTTAGTTTTTTACAAAAATGAAATATATAAATAATGACCTGATATATTTATTCTATTATTATAAATAAATAATATTTTTTCTTTTAGGGTTTGTAAAACTTGGCACAGAATTGCTCATGATGATAGTCTTAGGAAGATAATAGATGTTAGGGAGAAAAGTTTGTCTATTAAACAAGCATGGAATTTACTAAGATACCAATGTTCACCTATACTAAGAGATCTCAGACTGAAGGGTTATTTATTTTTATCAAAAGGGAAGCCAAATTGGAGAAAAGCTACAGTATCTCAAGCAGTGTTAAACAAATTGCAAAAGCGATGTCCTGATATAAAAACGTTATGCTTAGAAGAAGTGTTTTTAGGAGCCCATGTAAATGGCAATGGTTTAAATGTTTGTAATTTTCCTAAATCTTTAACTTGTCTCAGCTTTCAGAAGTGCTTCCTTCATTGTGATAAATTATTTGGAAAAAATTCAGCAGAATATTTACCCTTATTAGAACATCTAGATTTGAGCTACTGTACTCTGGTTTGTAGTCATGATATGCTTTATTTTTCAGAGTTTAAACATCTTAAAAGACTGTACATAAAAGGCTGTTATAGAATTAATGATGGTGGTTTAGAACATATTAATTCAATATTATGCAATCTACAAGTACTTGATGTTGAAGAAACAGATATTAGTGATAACAGCATTATTTCATTATTAAATAATGGTACAAATTTAAAAGAATTATATATTGGTCACAATATGATTACAAATATGCCTTTTATTACTGTCACAAAAACTTCACCAATAGAAATCTTATGTTTACAAAATACATCTGTTTCTCGTGATGTTTTAAATAGATTTATTAATATTTTTCCTAATCTAAAATATTTAACTATTCATGGCACTAAAACATCGGTGCATAAAAAATATGTAAATGCAAAATTTTATAATTGTTATGAAAATCAAAGCACATTTCATAAATGTGATCATTCAGCTGATCATTGGTTGTATCATCAAAAATATTGATTTTTAAATTTTTATAAGAATAAAAAAATTTAACAGCTCCATTAAATGAAATTTCAAATTTATATGTAATCATTTTGACTAGTATCAAATCCTGCCACTTTATATAAAAGATGTGTTGTTACAGATTTCTAAAAAATTGTAATCACACATTCATCTTACATGTTAATCGTTACAGGTTTGATTAATACATAATTGTTTTTCTTGACCTATATAACACTGAAAGATTCCATAAATGGTCAAAAGATTTACAGGTAATTCTTGACTTTATGAAATTAATCCATTCTTGGAATGAGTTCGTAAAGTAAGAATTAAGACCAAGAATCAAATTTCTGCTGATATAATGTTACAATCAGAATCCCATTTGCAGCAATGCAATATGACACAATAAAATTAAAATCCAACAAAATTAATAGTTTATGATTAAACAATGATTTACTTATCTAAAGAAATTAGATATAGCCTTTAAAATCAAGCAAATTTTAATAATCAATAAATTATATCATATATATGTTAAAGAATTTTTATTCTTCATTATTATTGACAGAAAATAGATGAATTTTATTATAAATGACTACTATCTTAAACACAACCCATGAATGAAAGTTATTTATATAATGTAGTGATAAAACTAGAGGTGCATTACTGCTTCTCAGTTGCCATTTTGATTTTGTAGCAGACGAGAGAGTTTTTGTTAAAACCTGCCTATATTTTATAGCTAAATATGAGATTTTAAATGCTTTTCAATGAATGTTTAGCATTTATTTATTGCAATTAATATCTGCAATTTTAATTAATTTTTTGATTATTCATATTTCATAAAAACTTGCAAACCCAGTAACTTATTAAGTGGGACATTGTAAATCAAGAATTATTTATATTTAAAAACTGAATTGTTTTACTATATAGTGGATAATTGAGAGGAAAAAAGCATCATTAATTATTCAGATCAAATAATGAACAATAGAAATATAATATTTAAAATTAAACAGTATAGGATCATTTGTATATTGCATTATAGACTCTCCCTGAGTTTTGTAGAAACTTAGGCTAATGGTGTATAAAGTTGCAATGTTCAAATCAACTATCAATAGCTAAAACTTCCAAAGATATCAATATTTTTTAAAGCTTTTGCGGTTTTCAGTTATAGTGCAGTCTTTTCTGATTTTTCAGTAAAATTATAATGCATAATTATACTACTATAGGTGCGTTCAACAAATGCTGGAAGTGAAAGCAGTGTGCGCTTGGATCGTTTTCGGGAGACTTCCAAGCAAGTCGCTAGGCATTTTCTAAGTGCCTGGATAACGTCAGAGCCAGCATTTCTAGCGAGCTTACAACGCTGAAACTTTTTCAAGCCAGCTTCCTTTCTAGCAAAGATGGCAGCCTTCATGAGAGTACAACGCTGAAACTTTTTCAAGCCAGCTTCCTTTCTAGCAAAGATGGCAGAATTCATGAGAGACTTAGATTTTTGTGTGATGAGCGACATGTTTGTTACTTTAAGTGTTAAAGATCAGGAAATATTTTTGGATGATTAAAAAACCGATAAGAATAGGAAATAATGTTCATTTTTTAAAATGCTAAAGTTTTATTTTTTTAACTTTCCATGGGATGTTATTTCTTACAATCACAATGAAGGTTAAGAATCACAAACAAGTGAAAAACAGTTTCATTTTTAAAATTTTCGACACATGAACACTGTCTATCTTAAAGTTTTAATAAATTATAGATGAATTCAAAACTTTTATTACAAATAAAGCATGCGTGCTTTCTTGCTGGAGTAATATAGGTCTATTATTAAATTTAGGTACGACAGGAGAAAAAAATCCCAGCAGAATTTCGACCTCTCCTTTACATTATACCCTAATTAAACATTCTTGAGTTCATTGGTGAAAGTCCCATGTGGGGCAGAAGCTCCATTCTGAAGTTATGAGGCTCCAAATTTGGGGCTCTGTGTGGGGCAGAAGCTCCATTTTGAAGTTATGAGGCTCCAAATTTGGGGCTCGGTATCACGTTTTTTAACGATTTTCTGCAAAACTTTTATAGATAATCAGATATTTTAAACGATTTTAAATGTATCTTATCATTCCGAATCGAATGCAATCAATTTAAATAAGCTACGACTTACCTTTACGATATGATTTTTTTCACTTATGACGATATATTCGTTCTGAAGCTTGGTAGAATTCCCAGATATTTAATTTTTTTAATGTTCTTTATGTAAAACATTCTATTAATTATATTATAGTCGTTCACTTTTCCATATTATTCAGTGTGGAAAAGTGAATGAATGTAATATAAAATCTAAATTTGTTTAAAATATCCTATTATCTATAAAAGTTTTGCAGAAAATCATTAAAAAACGTGATACCGAGCCCCAAATTTGGAGCCTCATAACTTCAGAATGGAGCTTCTGCCCCACATGGGACCTTCACCAATGAACTCGGGGATGTTTAATTAGGGGATAATGTAAAGGAGGGGTGGAAATTCCGCTGGGATTTTTCTCCTGTCGTACTTAAATTTATTAAATTCAGAAAACACCCCAATTGTAAGAATTCATCCTCTTCAGATTCCGAATCTAAAAATTGTAAATAAGTCGTAATCGCTGTAACTGCTGCTGCTTTACTGGCAATCTCCTTGTTTACTGTATGCCGCCATTTTCTTTAGCATTTGGGTATGTTTTCTGTTCGCTCCGTAACTTGTGACATATTCCTAGCATTTCCCTTTTGCTTTGGGCTTTACGTCAACACTCGCTCCCAGTGTTTGCCGAGTGTTTCCTATATTCCCTGAATATGTATAAGTTTTATTGAAATTGGCTAAGGGAGAAATTTCTATGTGGAAATATAAAATACTCCTTTAGTTTTTGTAGATTAGATTGATTCTTGATTCTGATAAATTTCAATTACTAATAACTCAGAAATACTCTCTAACTTTGATAAATATTATTTTAGAATTATTTGTAAACAACATAAGAATCAACATTATTAAAATAATGATAAGGAATGGAATTTATCCAATTTGAGGAATTCACCTGTAAATTATTGTACTTGAAAAAAGAGTTAGCATCAAATTAATACATGTTACATTTATCCCTTAAACCTTTAAATACTTATGCAGACATATTTGTTATTGCACTATGCTGTTATAATGGATAGGATAAATATATAAGAAATCTATATACAGGGTGTACCTAAAGTCCACTGACAAACTTTCAGGGCAGGTTCTATTTATGAAAATAAATAAAAAACGTTTAATGAACATTTGGTCTAAATTGCACCGTTTTCGAATTATAACCCTTTAAAGCTAGCCAATAAGAGTACACAAAGTATCACGACGCGTCACATTGCCAAGACGGGTCGCATTGCATCACTCTCCTACTTACTACTGGGCAGTAAGAAGGCGAGTGACGCATTTTGGAAATGCGACATGTCATGGTGTTTTGTGTACGCGATGGTGATTGGCTAGATTTAAAGAGTTATAACTCGAAAACGGTTCCATTTAGACCATATGTTCATTAAACATTTTTTATTTATTTTCATAAGTAGAACCTGCCCTGAAAGTTTGTCGGTGGACTTTAGGAACACCCTGTATAT
>AYEL01065171.1:0-33473 GCA_000484575.1 Olivierus martensii | reverse complement strand
GGGCGACGGTCGGCGGGGTGCTCGCCAGCGGCCTGTCCGGACCGCGCCGGCCCTGGGCGGGAGCGGTGCGCGATTTCGTCCTCGGCACGCGGCTGATCAGTGGCCTGGGCACCCACCTGCGCTTCGGCGGCGAGGTGATGAAGAACGTCGCCGGCTACGACCTGTCGCGGTTGCTGGCGGGCAGCTTCGGTTGCCTCGGGGTGGTCACCGAAGTGTCCTTCAAGGTGCTGCCCATGCCGCGCTGCCAGGCCGGCCTGAGCCTGGACCTGCCGGTGGCGATGGCGTTGCGCAAACTGGCCGAGTGGGGAGGCCAGCCATTGCCGATCAGTGCGGCCTGCCACGACGGCGAAGCCCTGCGCCTGCGCCTGGAGGGCGGCGAGGGCTCGGTACGCTCGGCACGCGACCGCCTCGGTGGCGAAGCGCTCGATGACGGCTTCTGGGCCGACCTGCGCGAGCAGCGCCTGCCGTTCTTTGACGACCCGCGACCGCTCTGGCGCCTGTCGCTGCCGGCGCTGGCGCCGGAGACGCCGTTGCCCGGTCGTCAGTTGCTGGACTGGGGCGGGGCGCTGCGCTGGCTGAAGAGCGACGCGCCGGCCGCGGACATCCGCGCGTGGACCGCCGCCCATGGCGGCCACGCCACCTGCTACCGCGCCGGCCATCTCGATGCGCCGTTCCAGCCGCTATCGCCTGGACTGCTCGGCCTGCACCGGGCTCTCAAACGCCAGCTCGACCCGCAGGGCATCTTCAATCCCGGGCGGATGTACGCCGAACTCTGAGGAGGCGCGATGCAAACCAACCTCTGCGATTCCGCCCGGCAACGCGCCGAGGCCGCCGAAGCCGAGCGCATCCTGCGCAGCTGCGTGCACTGCGGTTTCTGCAACGCCACCTGCCCGACCTACCAGGAGCTGGGCGACGAACTCGACGGCCCGCGCGGACGGATCTACCTGATCAAGCAGTTTCTCGAGCGCGACGAGGCCAGCGTATTCGGTAACAGTTTGATATTGCTGAGCCAGTGGGTAAAGTTAGGTAAAGCTTGATAGCTTGATAGATGATAACCTGCCCTGAAAGTTTGTCGGTGGACTTTAGGAACACCCTGTATATTGCAATATTGCAAGGCCAGATTATGACCCTTTGGGGGCCCATAGGCACAAAAATTTTTTAAAATAAATTATAAAATTGTTCCAAAATTTTTAACCAGGTTTTGAGGTCTTTATTGTTAGGAGCTCCTAGGAATCTGCTTATTGTCTCTAATTCATAATCCAGTCAAGTATATTGAACTGGCTTTCCTTTACTCACATTCCTGATTTTTACTGTTAACAAAAAAATTTGTAACTAAAAATTCTTATAATTACTGAATACATTGCATATTGTAATGTGTAAATATATATTATTGATTGGAGCAATTAGTAGTAGATTGTATTCATGTATCTGAAGTAATTATGAAGGAAATTTTTTTGGTGGAAGTTTAGCCATTTTGTAAATCTAAATAATAGTAAATTTGTTAGTATAATATTATAAGATATTTTCTGCTATTCTGGTTTATCATCTTAATTTTTAAAATTCAAATTTTTCAAAACTGAAATAAAAGTGGCATATTTTTTAGAAAAATGTATTTTGTCAGAAGTGAACTGTATTATAGAAGAAAATTCCTGAGGGAGGGTAGCAGCAAGAAAACAAAATATATATCAAGGAAAAAAACACAAAAAACTTCATCTTGAGAATCACATAAATAATATGCAGGTTTATAAAGAAAATTCGGTAACAGTTTGATATTGCTGAGCCAGTGGGTAAAGTTAGGTAAAGCTTGATAGCCATTGATTTATCTATCTTAAAATTCAAGATAAATGAATAAATATTTTTAATCAAAGCTTAAGCAAACCAAACTTCTCAAAACATTTCTCTTTTAATCAAAATTTGGTCATAATTTCAATTTCTGAATACATAAAATAGTCTCTGAACTGAAGCAGTATTTTCTATATATTTCTCTGAACTGAAGCTGTGTTTTCCCCAACATTTTCTTGCTGTTCAATTTTTTTAAAGTGCCGCTAACTGATTTTTAGTATTTATAATATCACAATTTTGTCATTTATAGCAGTTTTGTCTGAACAGTTGTAATAATTGCAATTATTATTATTATATTATCAGCATATTATCATCATCATCATTATTATTATTATTATAAATTTGAGCTTCTAATATTCTGACTGTTTTGCACTTCTTGTTATATTGTGTCCACAATTTGGGTCTGTAATCCTGAAGGTTTGTACACTGTGTTTTGCTTGTATAATCAGAGACTGCAAACAGATTAAAATCTAAATACAGAATACTATAAATAGCTATAATGTTGTAAAAGTATATATAAAATTGATAACAGAACCTAATTTGTACAAATATGATTTATATATTCAAATTTATACAAATACTAACATCAAGAAATTTTTACATAATTATAATTTAAATTAATGCAATATAGTAACATTGAATCATGATTATCAATAATCAATTTTCATTAGTAATGATATCATTTATAACACTCATTATTAACATATTATAATACAATATATATATTGCAATATATACAATAATAGAATGCAATGATTCCCTATTTGGCAAGCTTAAATAAAACTGCTATAATTTAATAATTACAGTAGTACATTGGTTTACCACAATCTCCTTGACCCTGTTCGTGATCCGAAAAGTTCGTAATCCGAATCCATCGATAATCAAAACTACAGTGATACCTCGGTTCACGAACATATCTAAATAAAATATATACAGTGGTACCTCGGTTCACGAACACAATCCGTTCCTCTCCGATCTATACAGTGATACCTCGGTTCACGATACACAATCCGTTCCTTGATAACTATTTTACTAATCTCAAAAACTGCTTAAACTCTAATATAAATACGGTGATACCTCGGTTCACGAACACAATCCGTTCCTTGACTTATACAGTGATACCTTGGTTCACGAACACAATCTGTTCCTTGACCCTGCCGTCATCCGAAAGTTCAATCCGAATCAATTTTTCCTATTGCAATTAATGTAAATCTAAATAATACGTTTTGAATAAATTTTTCCCATTGCAATTAATGTAAATCCAAATAATACATTTTTGTCCAAAAAAATTTCAACATGTTATGGCTTTATGTGTGGAAATAATACAGAAATTTTTTAACATGTTATGGCTTTATGTGTGGAAATAATACAGAAAGAATTAATGTAAATCCAAATAATACGTTTTTTGTCCTAGAAAAATTTTTAAACTCGTTATTTTATGTGTGGAAATAATACAGAAAGAAAATAAATATAACAGTAATATTAGAAAAAAGCATGTTTAGCACCACCTTCACTAACACTTTTAACTTTTTGGGAGCCATAATAAGGGATACATTTAATTAAATAGAGAGTAAAATATCAACACTTGTTGGAACTTTATTGTACCCATATGAGCTGGGAAAAAACTGGATTGCTGCTGGGAGCGAGGCTGTTCACGGGTTTGTGTGCCGCGAGTAACGTGCATTCCATGCACTCAGTGCGTGTGTGTTCGTGAACCAAAGCATCGTTCGTAAAGAGAAGCAAAATTTGTTCGCAAATGGTGTTCGTAGACCGATTTGTTCGTGAACCGAGATGTTCATGATCCAAGGTATCACTGTATATAGTATTCCATTATAACAGTCAGGGCTAGCCTGAGAAAAGCGGGACCTGGTGCAAAGTTGTCGTGTGGGGTCTTTTAATAATAAAAGAACAGTCCTGAACAAGAGTTGGATCATTCAGCATCATGGGGCCTTGTGCAGTCACATAGTCACTGTATGCCCTATAGAGAAGTACAGACATGATTTTGAGTGCCATCATGTTTGAGAGATCATGTTTAATGTGAAGCTTAAACATAGGTACTGATTCAAAACAGAATCTCCTTTTTTCTGTTGAAGGTAACAATCATACTGGTTATGCAGAATCATTTATTATTATTCTGCCTTAAAAATAATAATAAAATGCCGGATAAAAAATTGAAAATATACGCTATTTTTTAACTTATTATTAGTATTTAGATATAGTAGGAAAAAAATACAATGTTACCATTTAGTGCTAAGGAAACATAGACTGCCAAATTTTTGTGCTAGAAATTACACTGTATAAATCATTTAAGCAATATTTTATTTTTATAAGTTGCTTAGGCAAGTTTTAAAAAATCTGGACATTTGATGTACAGTATAAAGTACTTGTTTTAAAATTATTAAAAAGTAATTTGAACATTTTAATATGTAAATAATAATAAATAATTCAGACATTAATTAAATAAATACACTTAATGACTTGAGACAACATTTTTCATTCCCATACTTTGACTTCCACATTTTATGTTTCCATTTTTTCTTTCAATTGTGCATTTATTTTCCTGATAATGAAATAAATTCTTGTTCTACAGTATTGTTCAATTAGATGTTTGCCAATGTCATGGCAAACTGGAAAGTTTTCGCTCAGAAATATATAAAACTGGCCAGTTGTATTACTATAATCAAAAGCTGCACAATCAGGCATTTTCAAACTAAGAAATGATTTAGATAACTGAAAAATTACCATCTGCCACCATGTGTAGGCAGATTCAGTTTTGCGCCTCAACAATGTCTCAAATATGGCATCAGGGACAATGAAAGACAAGAGTTGACCAATGAAAGACTTCCATTGTTGGCAAAGCCTAGGGAAAAGCATATCTGTACTAATAGGGTGCATTTCTTTATTGGACGATTTTCTCACTGATTAGACTGATGGCGGCGGAAGTTGTTTATTTCTTTTCAAGAATGACACTGACATGTTTCATTTTTCCCATGGTTGGAAGGCGAATTAGTTTTGACCCAATCACAGGAAAAATGAAACATGTGAGTGTCATTTTCGCGAAGAAATAAACAACTTTCGCCACCACCAGTCTAATCAGTGAGAAAACTGTCCAATAAAGAAATGCACCCCTATATAGGAGCATAGTGACACCATTCACACTGCCCTCTGGCTGGCCCTGATAACATTTATTACATATTGCCTCTTCTTTAGATAATGCCATATACATATGAATAGCTTATGTTTTTATCATAATTTATATAACAGTAACATTGGTAACTTTTTATCTAAATGCATTAATTTAATACTTTCTTATGCTCTCCTGTTTTTAATCTTCTTTAATAATTTATTGAAGAACTTATATTTCTCAAATATACTGTAATTTTTGAATTATTTGTGAATTTTGATGAATTATTAAAAAATTTATTAATATAAATCTTTTTTGTTTGGACAAAAACTTTTAATCAATTTCAGATATATCAAATGCAAGAAATAAAATTCTAATGTACTTAAAGATTATTTATTTATTGTAAATATTGTATATATATTTCTATGAATTTGATAAATTAAAATTTTATATATTTGTCAATGTAGAATAGAATGTTATTTGAAAACTTTTTAATTTTTATTTATAAAATAAACTGCACATTTATTACTATGGAAATTTAATTCAAATTCTGTTATAGCATTATTTAATAAAAATGATATCTTTTTTTCTGTTATGTTAAATAAAAAAATTATTACTATGGAAATTTAATTCAAATTCTGTTATAGCATTATTTAATAAAAATGATATTTTTTTATTTAACATAACAGAAAAAAAGATGTGTTTATATTCTATATCATTGTGTAATCTTATATTCAGGTAAGACTTTTATTTTTTCCTTTCCTAACAAGTATGTAAAATTTTATATTAAAATCTAAATATAAAATTTTGAAAATATCTTCACTAACATTTTATAAATATTTATAGTTTTTTTTTGAAAAATGTTTATTTTTATTGGATATTTTTGTTTTATGAAACAAATTAATAATTTAGTAATGATGCTTACAGTAATGGCCAAAATTAATGCATTATCCTTCATATCTAATAATTTTATATAGTTGTAAACAAAAACTTTAAGAAATTTCACTTTCTATATCATTTCTACATTTAACTTGCTAAAGCCTGTATGATCAGGAACTCACATTTCAGAAGCAGAATGTGCTTGAAAAATGTGAGGAGAAGATCTTAATTTCAAAATTAGCTATAGGGATTGAACTCATTAATGATGCAATATCTGCTGACGCTTCAGACATTTGCTTACCAGTAGGACGATTAGGTTCAATATCCAGATTTAACTCAGAGTTCAGTCCATCTGGTGGCTGATTCCACTACAAATGTAGGTGATCATAATGGGCATTTCAATACTCCCATCATTCAGTGTCTAACAGAGTGGAAAGTGATATAAAACTCAGAAGTAAAAATAATGGAAGATGACTGTATATAATTGTTTTATTTATTACTATTGTTTCTAGAACTAAAAGCCTTTCTCATTTTATTAATATATTTTCTTGTTAAAATAAGTTTAAATCTCTAATGGAAAATTTACATTTCTAGAACTAAAAGCCTTTCTCATTTTATTAATATATTTTCTTGTTAAAATAAGTTTATGTAAATTTTCCATTAGAGATTTAGATATTTAATCATCATTATGGCAATTTTTATTTTACGAATTGAGAAAGTATGTTATCATTTCTGTATTTTGATATTAAAACATTGCAAATTTTTATTGATCTTTTCTGTTCATTATATAAAATTTAATATTTTTTACATAAAGTGAATTAAGTAATTTATAAGTGAAAGATAATTATTGCATTAATTTCACTAAAAAGAAATTTGTTTCTTCATCTTACAATATTCTTTGTGATGAAAGATTATAAAAATATTTAAAATGGATATACGGGTTGTTCCTGTTTTTGCAAGTTCATTAATTTGTAATTAAACTTCTAAACCAAAAATCAATTTCCCATAGATATAAAACCAAGAGTTCTGTTCTCAACAATGCAGTTACAGTAAGAACCCATTTAATGTGGGGGATACAGGTTCCAAGAAAAAAAGTGCTTAACAAGGTCATCTTAATATGTAAATAATGAGAATAGGTGAAACAGGACAGTGAATAAAAAATATATGTGCCTTTTTTATTTTGTAACATGTATTATTACTATTGTATTACCTTAATTATAGATATTTTTATTGCTAATATTGATTTGTATTCATAAATCATTTATGAAAATTAAAAATATTCAAGTTGTTTGAGATGAGGAAGAACCTTCCTCATTTGATACTTTTTGTTTTTTGGTTGAGAATCATTAACGTATTGATTTGTATTCATAAATCATTTATGAAAATTAAAAATATTCAAGTTGTTTGAGATGAAGAACCTTCCTCATTTGATACTTTTTGTTTTTTGGTTGAGAATCATCTAACAAAAAATCGTTTGCCTTTTCCTCTTTTGTTCAGCAAACAACTGTCGACAGCGAGACATCACATCCATGACATTTCATCTCACTTTTGAACTTCTATCAAAATTTGGATCATTTTGTATAAACTGATCTAAAATTTCCGTAATAGTGCCCAAATTTTAATTGTCAAAATAATGTTGATGAACAATCATAAATATCAACTGTGACTCAGCAGACTTTCGTATGTATTGAACTGAACTGATTTCAAACGCATTATGAGACGGCACAGTGTATCAAAGCAAAAATTACTGCAAATTTTGGATTTATGTGAGTTTAAAGGTTTGAAAAACCGTGCCAAAGTGAATCAATAAAAATTATAGAATTCGAAAAAAATCGCATTATATTGAAACAGCATTAAGCGGGGTCTTACTGTAATTTCATGTAACTTTCTAACAATATAAACTAATTATTATGATTTTTTTAAATTATAATAGTTCTGTTGCTGAACATAAATCCAAAAACTACCTTTATCTATAAATTATGAGTTTTTTTAAAATATTCATATCAAAAAAAAAAAATGAACATTATTGTTATATATGACAACAAAAAGAATTTGCAGTTTGATGTTCAATATAGTTTCTGTAAAATGTTTTATTCTTAGTAGATTTATAGCATAGTGAATCAATATAAACTAATTATTATGATTTTTTTAAATTATAATAGTTCTGTTGCTGAACATAAATCCAAAAACTACCTTTATCTATAAATTATGAGTTTTTTTAAAATATTCATATCACAATATAAACTAATTATTATGATTTTTTTAAATTATAATAGTTCTGTTGCTGAACATAATTTATAGATAAAGGTAGTTTTTGGATTTATGAGTTTTTTTAAAATATGAATATCAAAAAAAAAAAAATGAACATTATTGTTATATATGACAACAAAAAGAATTTGCAGTTTGATGTTCAATATAGTTTCTGTAAAATGTTTTATTCTTAGTAGATTTATAGCATAGTGAATATAGAAAAATTTGCCTTATAATTGATATTACTGCCAAAAAGATTTCTATTATTTATTTACAAAAATTTTACAAACAACAAATACAGAACTTCATATTAATTGCTGTACATATACATTTGCAGTAATAATATTTGTAATTAAATTACAGCTTAGATGAAGTTCACTAATAACATTTTTTTTACATTAGAAAGTTTATTTTTAAAAGAACTAGTAAAACTATGAACTTTAAAAAAACTAGTAAAATTTTAGTAATTAAACAAAGTTCTTTTGTTATTCATATGAATAACAAAAGTTCTTTGTTATTCATTAATTGTAATTTATATTAAATTTTTATATAAAAATTCACAAACTTAACATTGTAAATATTTGACATATGTTGAACACAAATATTGCAGTGATTTTATGTATATAAAAAGTCTTTCAAAGACGCGTTCCTGCCTTCTCTTTTGTAATATGAACAAATATAGTGGCAGGTATGATTGGTTGACGAAAATCATTTAAAAGATGAATATGACGATAACCTGGAAAAGAAAAAATGTTCTTAGTAATATAAAAATACATTATGATCATTGCAATTTTCAAACTACGTAATGCTTGAATCCATCTAGGTAATTATTATAATTCAAATATGGGGCTTAAATATTTATTACATAAAGAACAATACAGATTGCACAAAATCTTAGAATTTCTTATCTATATCCGATACAGGTTGATAATCAAAAAACCGGCAACCTTGGGACCAGAGGATTGCAGGATTTTTTTGTGCGTGCGTGTTGTATATATTTAACAGAAAAGGACTACTTGTATAGTGCTTTAAAGAAATGAAAAGCAAATGAAATTTTAATGTTCAATAACTAAATAAAATAGTTCCTCAGAATTTTAATTCGTTACTGTACCTTCAAAAAAAATTAAAAGTTTATATATAATGCCAATAAGCAAAAAAGCCAGAAAAATCGCCAAAATGTTAAAAAAGAAATTTAACATCAACCATGTATAAAAAAAACCCAAAAGCCAATCATTTGGTGTCAAAAGAGCCAATCTGGCAACTCTAGTTACAAGCATGACCAAACATCTGATTCTGGAGTACAGGTCCGTCAAAACATAAACAGCTCCACCAGAAAACAATGGCATGTCAACGTGGTAAATTTTAAAATGCGCTCCGACGTTCATGCTGAAAAACTGATGGAACCAAAATATTGATTGCTGGATTTTTGATTACCAACATGTAGAGAGTATTATGGAGGAGGAATTTATTTCAATTTTAACATAGAAATTTATATAATTCTTTAGGATGTCTAATGAATCTTAAATGAAAACAGCTTTACTAGAGAGAAGCTAATTACTGATATCAATTCACAATGCAAAACTAATTTGTCATTTTGAAAAACATTATCTTATGAAACAATTCCTTTTATTTTAATGTTTAATCTTTTTATCATATTTAGAAAAATGCATAGTTAATTTTAAAAATTTGCATTATATTAAACAGAAATTATTGTTATTTTCCCAGAATTCCAGTCTTTTATTTTTAAATTAACAGACTATATTAAGAATCACAAATCTCAGAAGAGTGTAGTCCAAATCAACACAGCTAACACTACAACAATATATGTTATGTATTGTTGTTCCAAATTTATATTTGATCTAATTCAATATGAGATTAGAATAAAAAAATTATATTTTTAATATTTAGAACAAAATAAATTTTGTAAATTCTGCTTTCAACGTCATATTGTAAATTGTTTTAAGATTTGTGATTCCCACCTATATTTTTTGGGATTTTACCTTCAGCCATTGCTGTATATGGTATAGCATATTCTCCAAGTGTCACATTTTTTCCTGTTTTACATTCATCTTTCACTCTAAATATAACTATAGCCAATGCAGGTAAACAAAGTGAAAAAGTGAATGTTTCATTCCATCTTGGATTAAAACCTGAAATTATTAAAAAGTATTCATTCAGTAGTTTTCAAATAACACTATTATATTAATTTTATATGTTAATATTTGAATTTTTATTACATGATTCATTATAAAGAAAAATAACTTTACACAAAAATTAAAAAAAATTCATTACTTCTGAATATTTTAGCAAAACTAAATATTATCTAATACAATATTTGAATGTCTCGAGTGTAATTTTCAAAAAGTATACAATGATAAAAGATAAAAGAAAGGAAGGAGTTCATGAAACAGTCTTGAGTAAAAGGAAAATCCATCTCAAATAAAAGTTGCTTTAGCCTAATGGTATTAGATGAATGCAATTTTTTCTTTTAATCGTAATCCATTTTCAAATATTCTATGAAGAAGTTATCAATAAAGGTTAACTATCTATTTTGGTTTGGCAGTATTCATCATGATTAAATAAATACAAGAAATGCAATAAACAATGATAGAAAAATGATTAAAACTGACTTTTATTGGTGTAAAAGAATAAAATTACACAGAAACATTTTCCAATCTCATATCATAGAGATCATCCTCAGGTTGTATGATGAAACAAATGGCAGTAACAGGAGATAGATGGACAGATGAACAAGGGGAAAAAATTTTAAGTAAACAATTTCAAATGAAAATTATTGCTCCTCCCTTGTTGAGAAGTACTTATCTAATTAGGAGAAAAATCACCAATATTACATTTTTTCCTTCTTTTCAAAGCAGCATTGCAAATTGAATGGTCTCGTGTTTAATACTTTTCTATTACAACTTCACAAATCTGGTTCACTACAATTAATTTTCTAGAATGTAAAAACACATTAATTAGAAATGAAAGGAAGGTTGAAGGTTATTCTTGTTCATTTTCCTTTCCATTTTTTGTTCCTATTCTCACTGCATTAACTTATGTACTTTTTGTTGTTTCTTTTCCTGTTGTATAGCCCTTATATTCCTTGCATTGCAGAGTTCCCCCATTTCTCCTGTTTCTCATTTGGTTTCTGTTTTTGCTATAAATTACAATTCTACTTTTCTCTTAATTGCAGTTGTTATTTTTTTCCCCTTATTCTGCCATCTGTCCATTCAATGCTCCCATTCATTTATATATATCTTTCCTGTTATGTCATAAAATCTGATAATCATCTCTATAATTTAAGATTAATAGAGTTGTTATTTTTTTCCCCTTATTCTGCCATCTGTCCATTCAATGCTCCCATTCATTTACCGTATATATATCTTTCCTGTTATTGCCATTTGAGTTTTGTCATAAAATCTGATTATTAATCTTAAATTATAGAGATGATTAAGTTATACAGAACACTTTTGATTTATTTTTATATCATCATTTATTGTATTTATTGTCTATTTAAAATGATTAAATATTGTAGAGATGCTTAAACTTCTAATGTTGATAAATTTAAACTAGGAAAATATATGTATATCTAAATTATTTCTTTAGTTAGAAACATGCCACTTTGGTAATTGGATGTTTCTTCTATTTATTGTGTTTGTAATTGGTGTTGATATAATTTATGAAAATATAACTAGTATTGCAACAACTTGTTTCCTGACAATTACTAGTATGCAAATATTTCATTATTTGTTTCAAAAATAAAATATGTATTACAACTTACTTTATTACCATTCCCTCTATTGAAGAATAAACAATAGTTTTTGAGAAAACAGTGTGAAAAATTATATGATGCAATTGTTTGAGCATACTTCTAATTTAAATCAATTCTATAATTGTTTTTCTATGTGAATGTCACAATCAAGTTTTGAACTTTTGAAATTAAGCAAAGATTATAACATACCATTATTATGAACATAATTTGTATTTTGTTTTGCTTCATCAGAAGGATGGCCTCTAATTTCCACTGTAACATATGGATCAATAACCTCTCCTTCAAAATCTTCATCTGGTTTTGGAATATGTTGTCCACTTATAACCTAATATTAAAATAATTAATCTTAAATTATTTCTATCATTTTAATTTTAAAAATATATTTATCATCTTTAGCTATTAATATTGAAAAACCATTAATAAATATTCAGATTAATTTTTATCATCAAAGTTTTTAGAAAAAACAGACTAATTGAATGAAATGAGTGAGATGTTTTTTCTTATGCATGACTACCTGAGAATTTAGGAATAATAATAAACATTGGGAAATTATAAAACATGATGCATATAGCTTTTAATATACTTCAAACATGATTAAAATATAAATATAAATATATATATATGAGATTTTGTTGTTCTAATAGAAAATGCTAAATATACCTAATGTAATCTTTTAAATAAGTGAATTACTGGTATTTTATGTCTACTAATTTTAGTAAAATAGTTATGATTTTATTATGATAATTTTTTTGATAGGAAAACATCAATGCTAACTTACAGAAAATTGTATTTACTTTTGCAAATATTTATGAGAATTACAGATAAACAACAAATTTAAAATGAATATTTAATTTAAATCACAATGATTGATATATTTATTGCTGCATTAAGCTTTAAGTGCCAAGTAATTTTTGAATTTTGTGACTTAATAAAAATTCAATATTGAATATCTGTTTTAGTTTATAGTATATTAGCAGTCTACGGCCTGACATTGAGATGCAGGGGACATAGGTGATGCAGCGCAGCACAGCATAGAATTTTTGGTTCAATCGGTTTACATAGACATGCAGAGCAGGGCAGGAATGTGCTTGTCCAACACAGTGTGGGTGACATAGTTTCCTATGCTTGTGCCAGATAGTCTGGAGTGTTTCACATGCAAGAACATGGCAGAAGAATGCATTATTGAAGCTGTTCGTAACCACATAGTGCTATATAAATAATCTTGATTATATGCATTCAAAGGTGAAAGATGAAATTTGGAATGGGATTGCAAAAGAATTGAATTTAAAAGACAGTATGTATTTTTGTCATTTATGTACATTGTACAATATGATATGGTGTTAAAACACTTAAATTGTTTCTATACACATTTTAGGACTTATTTATTTATCTGACATATATCTGGTTCTATGACATGTTTTGATTAAACAAATAAAGTTGTAAAAATGTAATTGATGTGGAAAGGCCTGTAATTTATAAATAAGAAAGTTTTAATACTAATATACTAGGGATATTATTAATATTTCCCTTTGGAAATATTGTCTCTTTGTCAAGGCACACTTCCATCATGAGCATTTGTAATTCTACTTCGGAATTGGATTCTGAACTTAAATCAATAAGTTCTTCCATATTTCTAGAACAAACTCAGCTGCAAGAACTGTTTGGCAATGTGCGCTTGGAGCTGTGTCACAGCAAGGTCAGGTCCCAGCATGCAGGCCTGTCCTGCACTGCATGCCCGTGTCTCAATGTGCACCTTGGCTAATGCACTATATCAGTGCTTCTCAAAGTGTGGGTCGCAACCCCATATGGGGTCGCAGAAATTTTTACAAATGTTTTAATTCGTATTCTTAGTTTATATACCTCTATACCCAGGATCGCAAAAATATTTTCTCTGGTAAAAGGGGTCGCCAAATGAAAAAGTTTGAGAAATGCTGCACTATGTAATATTATACATTAATTTATTTAAATGTTTTCAGAAAGTTTTAACAATAATAGGCAAAATGCTTTTTAGATTCCAGAAAGTCATGCCAATTAGAAATTTTTTACATTGGAATTTATAATTTAAGAATTTTCATTTCCTATTAACTGTATGCTAAATAAGTTTTCAAGATCAGAATTATCTCTGCCTGTATTGAAATATAATTATAAAGTAGATATCTACAAATTACTTAAAATCTTATAAGCAATATATTCCAGAAAATTGATTATGATGGCTTTTTCAAAAATATTTGTTTTAAATTTCTACTACTATCTTTGATTTTATAAAACATTATAAGTGTTCTCCAATTTATGTAAAATTTGCATTCTTGAAGGTGTTTTGTAATTATTATATGCTGCATAGACAATATGATGCATATTTCTTACTTTGCAGGTAATGATGATGTATGTACAATTTATATTGTAGTGACACACTTGAACACATTAACAATATGGAACTTTCATTAATAATAATCACACTGTCTTAATCATCATTTAAAATATATTTTTAAATATTGCAATGTCAGAATTTTTTACGCTAAGTCAGATTTACTTAAGTTGGGTAATGATTAATTAAAAATACATGTATATATAATTACTGTATCCAGATAATATTTTAAATAATTTTACTCTATGTTATGTATATAAGTGTTATATTGTATAAACTTTATGTGAACAGTTTTAAAGCAAAGATCATATAGTTACAAAAAATTTTCATTGCAATTTAAAAATTTTTTTTTAACAAATTGCTCATGGAAAAGACATTCTGAAAGAAACTGATATCTATGAAATCATCATGTTATTCATCCATGCCTTTCCACTAATAACTTTTCATGAAAATCTATTGATTAGTTCAAATCTGCTAACTCCAGTGCTATATTATTAATCTCTCTAACTTCTATATTTAAAAATAAACATTCAAGCTTTAATATATCCTTAACCAATTATTGGATTTATGAAATTTATCAGGATGATTGTCATTGAATATGATTTTGATGGCATATCAATTAACTACTTTTCAAGAGTTTAGTTTGAATTCCCATTATTTTTGAATTATTTGATTGAATTCATAAAATTTATCATGGAGTTCAAACTACTGCATTAAAAGTCAAATCTGAACTAAAATTAATTGTGTAGATTCACCCATTTAAAAATGATGGATATTCAACATACTTGAGGTTTCACTGAAATAACAATAAAACTATTTATTAAATTTTTATAACATTCAATACATATGGTATGCCAGTAAAGATGACTTTGATGATATATTTTAATTCAATATCTATTTTAGAATAATTAAAGGGCACATTTAGAAATTAGGCCAAATTTTGCAGGTGGAAAAATTCTCTTTCCCCATCAAGTACTTATTATGTGCAGATAAGCAGCAGCATACGTACAAGGGTGTATAAGTGTCATACCCCTACTCAGAAAGTAAGTTCGCAAAATTTAAAATCGGCCAAGAATGGATTGTATAATGCCATATCTTAGTGCTCTATACAAAGAAATTTTATTATATATTTTACATTCATACAGTCATTTATATGTTACACCTTTTTAATATTTTATACAATTTAATCAAAATTTTTTTTTCAATTTAAAAATAAATTTTTAGTTAATTAAATCATGAATTGTATGAGAAATCTTTTTGAAATTTTCATCTTGACTACTTAATGAAGAATTTTTTATATAAAAATATAAAGAAACAATTGTCATTCTCATATAATAAACTTTTGTTTATTCAATTGAAAAATCAATGCTTTTTAGGAAAATTTTTCGTTAACATCCTCCCACTAGCCATTGAATATGTCCCTGCAAGTAAGCTATTGCATTTACTATAATCTTAAGAGTTCAAAGATGAGACGATGAGACAATTATTATTTTGGAATGAATAATTTTTAGTATGATATTCAATATATGTTTTACTAAACTTCCCAATGGAAAATTAAATTCTCAATCACAATCTACTTGCAATCAGCAATCAATAATATCTCTCTCAGTAATAAACTATAGTACTAACCTTGATAATCAAATTCTCTCTGTACTGATCTTTTGGAGGGTTAGAAGGATCGAAATCTTCATCTAAGCAAAAAACTTATGTGAATACAGTGTTAGCCATTATAATATATAAGACTAATATTAAAGAAAATATTACCTATCCGTAAAAATTCTGGTTTTAAAACATAACCACAACCACCATTCTGAAGAAACAATGCTTGATTTAAGAACATAGGCTCATCATATGTTTGATAATTTAAGGCAACTATAAAATTTATGAAATAGTTAGAAATCAAAGCATCTCAAATTTTATATTCTAGTATAACTTAAGAATTATTTTAATTTATAGATAGTAATAATGCTATTCAGTTGTTTGGAAAGTAATTTTGTTTTTTTTTCATGAAAATGAAAAAATATTTATATACTATAAAAATTTTTGATTTAATTATATAATTGTCCATTTTGATGTTGCCATCTTTCTGGTAGTAACATGATTCCATGCTCATAAAATTTATGATCTTTGCTTCCAAAAAAACCAAAGTGATTTTTGACATCCTCATTTAAGCTGTGTTTTGCCATCTAAAGAATTCTGAAAAGACCGGAATAAGTAATAATTTGCAGGTGCCAGATATGGTGAATATGGTGAGTTTGGTAGCATATTCCATCCAAGCTGTAACAGCTTCTGATGAGTCATCAAACTTGCTGTGTGGTAGCACATCCCATCCAAGCTGTAACAACTTCTGATGAGTCATCAAACTTGTATGAAGTTTAGCATTGTCATGGTGAAACACTATGCCTTTTCTGTATCAATTCTGGCCTCTTCTGTTTGATGGAATCACTCAATTTGTCCAATTGGTGGCAGTTCACTTTCAAATTAATTGTGGAATTGTATGGAAGAAGCTCAAAAAAAAAACAAATCTCATGAAATCCCACCAAACAAAGAGCATCATTTTTTGATAAATATTGGGTCTCTGAGTGCTTTGAGCCAGTTCATTTCTTCTGCTCCATGATCATTGCATTCAACTTTGTTATAAACAAGCCATTTTTCATCAACAGTTATGATCTGCTTCAGAAAGGGATCATTTTCTTCACATTTGAGCAGCAAATCACAGATGTCGATGCAATGAAGCAATCTTTCTTTGAATTTTTTGAATTCAACCATTCATAACCAATTGAAATGTTATTTGGATTCCACATGTTCTCAATCTTGTAGCAATTTCTCATGTTTTCTTCACATTTGAGCAGCAAATCACAGATGTCGATGCAATGAAGCAATCTTTCTTTGAGAACATGTGGAATCCAAATATCAACATTTCAATTGGTTGTGCCAATTGAAATGTTATTTGGATTCCACATGTTCTCAATCTTGTAGCAATTTCTCATGTCAGCAGTTTGCTTCAACCAATATCTTTATTTTGTCATCATCAGCTTCAACTAACTTTCCAGCATGTGGTGCATCTTTAACATCAAAATTGTCAGAATGAAATTTTGCAAACCAGTTTCGGTAGTGGCATTCTGTTAAAACATCTCCCTACACTTCACATACTTTTTTCTTAATTTTTTGGTAATAAAAAAAGCAAAACATGCCAAAACTCCATTTTATTTTTCCATTTTTGATAGGACACAAAGAAAACAACTGCACAGAAAAAAAATTTTTATAAATATACCTTGAAACATCAGCTGTCGAAATTGGGGGGTAAAAATACAACTAACGCCACTGGTTGGGAAAAACGAAATTACTTTCCAAACAACCCAATATATCCCTAGGGAGTACAGTGAATAGCAGGTAAATAAGTATATTAAGCTATTAATATATTCCAAAAATAGTTATGAACATTGGGCTATTCCAGTATGGTTGTGTAGACGTTCAGTGAATAGCAGGTAAATAAGTATATTAAGCTATTAATATATTCCAAAAATAGTTATCAACATTGGGCTATTCCAGTATGGTTGTGAGAAGACTTTTTCTCCCTGCAGGGTCTGATAACTCAAAATGATTGGTTAAGATTCAAGATAGATAGTGAAATTGCCAGATCGGCACCCCCTCAAGGCTTACCTCCATGGCATTTGCATCTCCTGCGCATGGGGTTCCAGATAATTTACTAAAAGCCAAGAAGGTATGGGGGACCAAAACGTCTGGGAATCCTTGATATATATTCATGTCATTACGAGCCACATAGAAGAATCTCAGATAATCGTGAGCCACATTTTCTTTCAAGATCAACGAGAATAGCATCAGTTTTTTTTGGATAATCTTAATAATGAGTTCAAAAATTGTTTATTTCAGATGCATTTATTTCATATAGATAAATATCTGTTGTAAAAAGTAGTATGCTTCAAAAATTGTTTATTTCAGATGCATTTATTTCATATAGATGCATACTACTTTTTACAACAGATATTTAAGTTATATTATTTTTTTTATCTGTAATATGTTTAAGTATTTGCTTCATATTTACTATTGACTTTCATGGTATGAAGCCACATTGAAGGTACCAAAGAGCTGCACATGGGTTACGAGCCATAGTTTAGCCATCCCTGCTATATATTATAAATCATTTAACTTTTCTCAATTGATATAAATAGTATTAATACATATACTCATCAGCTGAGAAAAAATTCACTGTAATATTGAAAATAAGAACTGATGAATCCCAATTAATCAAGACAAATTGTTAAGTTGCATATAAAAATAAAATATAGTATCAATATCAGATAAGAGTATACATATCTAGATAGTTCTATTACACTTAGTACTCCAATACAAATGTGTAAAATTCAACAATTTTTGTAATAAAACGGTTATAAATAGAAGTGTTTTAATAACTTTTAAATTATATAAGCTCAATAAATAAATTTGATAAGAAAATAGAGTACACGTCATCACATTAATATATTCAAATCTAATTTTAATAATAATTTGCCAAATCTTCCATTTAATCATATTTTTGATTATTGGTCCAAGGTATTCTGAGTGATTCAATTTTATTAACACAGTTAAAAAGAGTAAAATATAAGAAAAATTTACGTATTTATGTTTCAATGACTCAATTAATTATTTGTAACTAACTTCCACTGTAATCTCAGCATTGAATGTTCACACAAAAATTAGTTTGGGTGAAGTCTGGTATATTTACTCAGTCAGAACAAATTATTATATCATTATTATGCTAGAAGATTTTGTTCAAATTGATGCATTTTGCATGCATTTATTTTAGTTTTATGCATCTGGAATAAGAAAGTTAAAATTTGTTCATTTTTATCCAACTGATACAAATTATTTGTATTGTTTGGATAAATGTATTCTTCAATTTGAAATATTCACTAAGTTTTAATAATTCTATTATTTTTACCAAAAATTTAACATGCTATTCACTTCAGGGCAGAATCCATAGTTGTGCTATGACAATTGTCAATATTTTCATAATGTAGACAAAATCGAAACACAACTCACTTCAATAGGCAAGGTTAGCATATATATGCAAAAATCAGTTTGCTTAAATATATTTTTATGCTAATTACAAATTTAAAATTTTAAAAATTCTCTCTTATATTGAAAATGCAGATTATTCTTAATCACACATAAGTAAAAGGCTTATTATTATTATTTTTTTTATCATCTTACCTTAGTTTTTAAAATGTCAATAATCCCGAATTTGAAACTATTTTTTAATTTTTGGTATGTCTGAATGACCTTGATGATAAATAATTCTTGAAGCAAATTAAATAGGTGCTTGATGCTTTTGAAATATTTCATATAATTCTTTTCATAAAATTAAAGTTTGGTCATGATCAAAAGTGGCAATTTTATAAAAATAGGATATTATTTCTTTCATTAGTTTGCATAAAACTCTAACAGGTTTAATCATTTAGTGTTGAATTATTAATTTTCTAGATAATAATAATAATTATTATTATTATTATTATTATTATTATTATCACATATGCTCTTCAAATTACGAGCATTTGAAAATGAAACAGTATAATATCAGAATGCTCTAGCAATCAATATTATGTAAAATTATACAATTAATATAGGGCAATAGTATTTCAAAATGGTAGCAATTACACAAAAAAAAAACTCATTTTATAATCTGAACTTTTTGTTCAAATTTATGAAATAAGAAATTTATAACTGATCCAATTGTGAAATAAAAAAACAATATATAAAGTTATTTCAGTACTTTTAGTGGCCAAATAAAAGCAAAAAAAAAAAAAAAAAAAAAAAAAAAAAAAACTCATTTTATAATCTGAACTTTTTGTTCAAATTTCTGAAATAAGAAATTTATAACTGATCCAATTGTGAAATAAAAACACAATATATAAAGTTATTTCAGTACTTTTAGTGGCAAAATAAAAGCAGTATCTGAATTACAAACAAAACTTGTGTATAAATTATATTCATAATTTGAGGAGCACATGTATTTTCTAAATTCGAGAAATTGTCTGTAAAGAAAAATGCATATTTGAGATATTTTTTTTTTATCTGTTTAATAAATTAACTCTGTTAAGAAAACTGAGTTTAAGAAGAGTGAAATAAAATACATAAAAATATATATATGAAAACTTATTTTTAGTGGCAAAATAAAAGCAGTATCTGAATTACAAACAAAACTTGTGTATAAATTATATTCAAAATTTGAGGAGCACATGTATTTTCTAAATTCAAGAACTTGTCTGTAAAGAAAAATGCATATTTGAGATATTTTTTTTTATCTGTTTAATAAATTAGACTCAGTTTTCTTAACAGAGTTAAGAAGAGTGAAATAAAAATATATATATGAAAACTTATTTTATTTTCTGTGTTTTTATTTATTTAAGTAGTCTTAGTTGAAGCAGTTTAATAGTATTGTTAATTTTATTTTAATAAAGTAAAACAAAACTTTGTACTTTTTTCAAAGGAAAAAAAAAATTTATAATATACAACATATACTAATTTGCTACTCACCAATTTGACAGCCAACATTCCAGAATTGTACAGGATCATAATTACTAGAATCTGTTCTAGTTCCTTTTGGATATATTCTTGCTAAATGACACTTATTATACTCAACATATTCTTTTCCATTTTCATTAACTAATCCTTCTGCCTTTGTTTCTTGAAAAGATGCCATTTCAAAAAATTTCCCTGTATTTAAATAACATTGATATATTCATAAATTTAAAGTGATTTAAAAGCATTCTATGTTTTATATTTTCTATTAAATTATCTCAAAGTGAGAATAACAATTGAAGATTTTAGTGAAAATATTAACATTTTCACAACTTATGGTCAATTTTACCAATAACTTATAATTCTATAAATCTATGGTTTAAAAGTTATCACAAACTGATATTGAAGTTTTAAATGTTATGAGGGGAATGTATTTGTCAATTTTGTTTTGTTGCAACATGAAATTTTTTTTTGGCAGAGAATATGAAAGATTTGAGGATAATTTCTGTAAAGATCAAAAATAAATAATAGTGTAACCTTAAAGAAATGTCTGCTGCTTACACTTTTAATTTAACAGTAACTACAGTCAAGTGAGTGTGAGAAAATGAAATATACAACAATTATTTAGGCCTACTTAATATGAAAGTGAGCAATAACTCAATTGTTTCACAAATATAAAATATCAGTGTCTCATTTTTATATTTGGAAAGAAAAACGAAGTCTCTTTCATTGCCTCCACTCAAATCACTGTTACTATCAGCCATTTTGTCACTAATCGCAGGTTTAATGATTGAACTGATGTTTTTGCGAATTTAGTTTAATTGCTGGTTTAAACTATTTTTTATTCTTAGCTGATGTCAATTAAATTGATCTTAAATGGTACTTTAAACCCGGTTTTCATTAAATTTTGTTGATGAAACTGGCTGTTAATTATTAAATGCTGCTGCTGTTCTCTCCTGCTTATCAGAGAAGATAGTTCTGCAAGTTTACAAAATATGCAACATACTAAAAATATTTTGAAATTGAATGTAATATTTCATTTATATGTATATATTTGCTGAAAATCAACTAATTGAAATCAATTTTTTTTACTGCTAAGATTCTTATATAATTTCTTTTTGTAATATTTTTATTATTGATCATCATCATTTGTCAAGGTAAGTTATTACTATTTGAATTGCGATATTTCTCAGAATTTATTTACTATAGGTAAAAATCTCTTGGAATAAAATACTATTGGAAAAATGAGAAAGTCAAATTTTTCATAAATTTTGTAATTTATTAAATTTTTTTTTAAGTTCAAGAAAAACAATTTAATATTTTTACTGCTACCTTTTTTTTTATATAAATTTCATCTGATACTTATGAATTTTTATCAAACTTGGCTCATGATTCATATCTGCTTCCTATGGTTTCCATTACAGTCCTGTATCAAATTATTTGATTCAAGTGCTCTGTTTTGTTAAACAATTTTATTTAAAATTTTTGAACTACAGTGGATTCCAATACAGTGGATTTCGCTTAATTGGGACACCGGTTAATTGGGACAGCCGTTTACATTGCAATACAGTAGGTCCTCATTTAATATTGTCCAAGTTAACACAAAACAGTCGATTCTGCTTAATTGGACCACCAAGAGAACTGGCTGAGCAGGGCCATAGAAAACTGAAAATGTTACCAGAGATTATTATTAATACAGTGGATTCCGCTTAACTGGGGCAACGCATAATTGCGAACAATATATATATAGTGGATTCTGCTTAATTGGGCCAAATCTCAAGAATTCTATATATATAGTAGATTCCAGTTAATTGGGTCAAATCTCAAAGAACAGAACACCAAACTAAGCCACCGGTTAATTGAATTTTAGCGCCTGTTGCTTTTTTGGGCCAAATCTCAAAGAACAGAAACCAAATTAATACAAAATTTAAATGCTTAATTGGGACAGTAGCAGAAAAGGAATTATTAATTTTTGATATATTTTACGGATTTTTCGAAAGTATGGCTACACATACACATTAATCTTTGCCAAGATGTCAAGAAAGGATTTTACTCTCAAGTAAAATTGCCTGGCTGAATAAAATTAAAAGCCATGGTAGACTCGCTGAAATAAACTAAAATCTACCATAGACGCGTCTCCTACAAAAAGAAAATCGACTGCATAAGGAGTGGGCATTACAGAAAGAAATTCCAGAAACATTAGACGCGTCTCCTACAAAAAGAAAATCGACTGCATAAGGAGTGGGCATTACAGAAAGAAATTCCAGGAACATCTGAAAAGAAAGTGTGATGGAAAGGATTCAGAAGTCGAAGAAGCATTAGATCAATGGATTTCTATAGTGAGTGGGTGAGGCGTGAATATCAGTGGCCCAGTATTGAAGACGGAGATCGGAAAAAACTAATAATTAAGTAGCTATTTTAATAAATTATTAAAATAGGTATCTAATTATTATTTTTTTACCTATTATTTATTTACCTACGGATTATATATTTTTGATTTTAGAATTTATTATTACTTCGTTTAATTGGGACAGTTGCTTAATTGGGACAAAATGGCTTGGCCCGACGTGTCCCAATTAAGCAGAATCCACTGTATATATAGAAAAGAATGGAGAATGAATTCTAGTTGCAGTTTTTTGTATTTATTTGAAAATAAATATCAAACAGATTTCAGCAAAATATGATTGGAGATACAAATCTCATAGTAATATTGAAACATTTTATTTTATTCACAGATAAACAATTTGGGTTTGTTTATCATTAGGAAATAGAGAAATTATAGCAATTTTTCTAAGGAAACAACAATTAAGTTCAGTAAAATTACAAAGTAATCAGTAACAGCAGGAACTTAAATTTTGGAACACTAAAATTTTTGCTCAGTCAAACATTAAATATGTACTACCAAAACAATTGATAAATTTTGCAAATGTTCCCATAGAAATCCCCAATTTACTGAAATGAAGACAGAGAAAATAAGCTAAATTTTCATTTTTTATCTGTAGGTATTGTTGATGATTTAAATAAATATTTTGCATATTATTAAAGTAAAAAGAGAATTTTGATTTAATTAAAAACATACTTCTTTTTCAAAGCAATTTATTTTTGTTTTATTTTATAGATTTTAACATTGAATATTGATAGGTGTTGTCAACATTCTAAATAATTATAAGTTGTCAGATGGACGATAACAATAACATAAAGATCAATTCATTAATCAACGGCTTTCAACAGTTTTAATCAATCAATATGTAATAAATCAACAATTGATGTGTGTCTTGATAAGTTTTTTAGAGCAGCAATCAATGATATATATCTTAAAAATTGTTTTAAAACTGAATCTATTATAAAAGATATTATTTATATGGAATTTCTTTAAAAAAGAACACTAAGTATCTCATTATTGTTAATTAATTAGATTCAAGAAAGTTTTTCACAATCTCATTAATAATGAGGGAAAAGAATTCAGAAAGTACAAACTATATTAGTAAAATAAGCAGAATATATATTTGTTTTATTAGATAGTGTACAGGGCCGCCATTATGCACAGCCGAGCAGGCCCCTGCCTGTAGTGCCAAATTGATAAAGGTGGCAAAATGATAATTTTCATTTACTTTATTATTTTCATTTCATTTACTTTAATTATACATTATCACGGCATCTAGAGCAACCAATAAAAATAAAATGACATATGAAGAAGAGGCGCTTTTTGAATAAGGCACATGAATCTAGAATGGAGTGACATCTTTTGTAGCACCATCTGTCGTCCGCAGCACTCATCTATAGTATGTTCATTAGTGATGGGCAAACGATACCTTAGTTCGAGATATTTCGAGATGATATGAAGTTCGATATTGTTTGAACTTTTTAGTGCGACTATGCACCGACTGGTGGAAAAAGAATGAAAATTTATTTAATTATATAATAAAATTTATTTGCTTTAACTGTTTTATTAATCCTTATTATTAAATTATTATATGAATTTTCATGCTCAAGACGAAGAATATAATTCGTCGTCTTGAGCATGAAAATACTTTTTGCAAGTTCCGCTAGATGAAAGGAAACTCGAACTTTCTCAAGTTTTGATGTCATTCGTTCGAGCTGCTTGAACTGAGCTCAAGCACAACACTAATTTTCATACCTGTTAGATGTCAGATGTCACTATGTAAAATATTAATTCATTTCCATTCTTGGTTTTCTGGTTTATATATATTTTTTCTTAAATTGAAAATTTGTAGTTAGGTAAACCCGTCAATTTAAATAAAAAATTTTATTTCATAACTGACAAGCTGACAGGCGATATTTTTTTCGCAGATGGCAGAATTTATAACCGTATCTAAACCATGGCTATTTTCTTACGTGAAATGAAGTATAGTAAGGGCGCCAAAAAAATCACCTGTAGCGCCGAAATGTCTAGCGGCGGCGATGATAGTGTAGGAGTAATATTTTCAAAATAAGTAAAATTCTATTTAGATTTAAGTTAAACTACTGGTACTTACATGTTTTTGCTTTTTCAAATCCTTTAAATGAAGTAGCTTTAACATAATTTACTAAATCAGATAATTCTGCTGCAAGTTTCCCATCTCCTTTTGGCTAAAAATTAAAATAATATTTTTAAAAAATTTTCTTAATGCAGATGGAAACTATATAATAAATATTAGCAAAAATTTATTATTTGTAAGAAATAAACTGTTATTAATTTATATCATCTAATTAAAATAGATAAATATATAAATTGCAAAATTTCAAAATTAATTCATTTTAAACTAAGTAAAAAAAAAATATTTGTTACTATTTTTCTTTACATATTTGGATTCATTACAGAAAATGTAAGATGAAATGAGATATAACAATAAAAATGTACAGATTACTGCACACATTAAAAATTAATAATTGTTTGCTAAAAAAATTTTTTTAAATTAGTTTGTTTTAATTAAGGATTAATATATAACAATTTTAGAAATTGAAATTCTTTAAACTTTAAACTGACGTTTTTTTTATTAATTTTTAAAATATGTAAAATAATTTAAGAATTCTTAGCTAGAAATTTTTAACTGTTGTTAAAACAGACGTCTGACGATCAATATTCTTAACTCCTTCACAATATATCTCTCCAGTAATTCCTCTTTTATTCGCTCTTCTGATTTTTCAACTCGATGTGATAAAGAATTGAATTAATTTTATAAATTTTTCAACGAAAATCGGCGATCCATAGAATAAAATTTTCTGCTGTTATTAAAAAAATAATAATAATAACTTATTTCGAATGTCATCTAAACGTTACGCAATGAAAAAAATAACATTAAAGTTGGTGGCACAGCGAGAAAAAAAAATATTTTTTTTATGTTTAAGTTCACTGTGAAGTAGAATTTATATAGAATGTTTGTTTTCCTAATCATTATAAGGACAATTTATCACTTTATATTTTCTGTCTATTGTGAAGAAAGAGAATTTGTTGGCCAATATAGAAGAAAATTCTTAGACAGTTGAAAAGAAAATTTGAAATTAGAGATGATAACAGCGGATGAAATGACTATTTAGTAGAATTGATCGAATAAATTCTCCAGAAAGAAGTAGGAGGTACAGAAAACATATTAAAAAAAATAATTATTATATAAACTAAAGACATTTCTTTGTAGTAATACCTTAATAAAATATAGGTTAAAGGAAATTTAATAAAATCCATTGACTGATTTTTTTTTGTGATGCGAAACGGATAAACTAAATATATTTTTTTTCCAAAAATAATTATTTTATCTATACAACAATAAATTTAATTTTAAATCAGTTATCATAATATTTAATTTTCCTTATTATTTATTGCGTTACATCAAAAAGTATTTTAGAAAACTGATGTTGAAATTATCAATTTTTTGAGATAGTTAAACCATATTTTTCTTATTTTCTTGAGATATTTATGCAAGATTACATGATTACTTTATTGCAAATATGTTAATTATAGTAAAATTATACATATATTTTTAAATTTTCTAATTATTATTTTCGTGACTTAACTTATTTCTAGAAGTATAAGTTTCACAGACTGAATACATTATGAATATTATAAAGGAATAATTAACTAAATTTATGCAAGTAGAATATATAATTCTTAGAAAATCCGAAGAAAAAAAATGAGAATAGAAAATTATCTATTTGCCATTGATCAATAGTGTTTTTAACTGATAAACTACTGTAGAGAAGGATCTCATACATATATACGTATTGGGTTTAAGTAAATATGTATTTTCGAGATTTATAAACTTGAATATTCAGAAACTCTATAAAATTAAAATATTTCGATGAAATTTTTTCAAAAGTGAGATAAAAAAAAAGATATAAATTTTATAATTTCCTTAAAGTTAACGCCCATATTGTAGCCCAATTCATTCAGTCGAATCTACATACAAAAGAGTCTTTCAATTAAAATATAACTGACAGTTATCGGTTCACTTGTGACCAAGGACACATGACGTCTTTTTTTCCCCTTGTCCTTGAACATTTTAACAAATTTTGGTGCAGTTCATGGACAAGCATGATCTTACAGGTAAGAGTTGCAAAGCTTTAAAGATTTATCACTACATTCGTTTATGATTTTTAACGGTTATATGTTCTATTCGTGTGCTTTTTGATTAATTGCGATAAAACATAAAAGCCAGTCTAGTTTAAAGTTTTTTTTAAGGAGAAAAAACTTAGATTTTCGTGTTTTTCTGCTTAAATGATCAATCCATACACTTTGTTGTAAAGGAATTGTTTTTAAGTAGAACAAGAAAAAAAAATCGGATATTACTTAGAAGAGTGAAACAATATTCCCTGATGGCCTGATATATCACGAATAAAGTGCTTTACTGAAACGTCAATCCATAAAAATAGAAAAAAAAAAAAGCAAGCGCCCCTATAGACGTTAAGTTTTGAAAACTCTCACAGATCCAGAAGCGAATAAACATCAGATCAATATATTAACTTCTTTGCTATTTTATTTTCTGCTACATAACTTGGTACTTTATGATTCACTTTTATCAAATCTTCCTCACTGGAGAAACAAATTCCATCTGTATCAATGTAAACTTTATTCACGGAATAAATAAAAGCTGATTATAGTAATGTTTAATGGGATTTATCCAGTAATTTTAAGCAATAAATGTATATTATTTATACATAAAACGAACTTAACTGTTAAATTTTGTATTTCTAGAAGTAAAAAATATCAAACAATTGTTCCATATATTCGATAATATTTTTTTGCATTACTGTTTTAATATGGAAAAATTATTACTTAACTGCTCCATAACTGAAGGAATTGTACTATTTACTATTCCTGAAAGCATAAAAAAAACCTCCTCCATAAATTAAATTGCTGCATTTTGTAAAAGTTTTCTGCAATTTATCGTCTTATATTCGATCATTCATCCGGTAATTTTCTTATTTTTGTACTTTATAAAGTATTTTTTAAGAGATTTTAATGATTGAAGTAAAGTTATTGCTGCAATCAAATAATTGAAAAATTTCCACAAATAATGAAAAAGAGAATATATATGAATTATGAAAAATAAATTTTAATTCTGGTATATGAAAAATCCCATTCAATCTTCGTAAAGATTTTAAAAAAATAGCTAAAAATTTAATTTTCTGGGAAATGTCAGTTAATCATAAATTTTTTCCTTTTTTTTTTTACAATTCATCCGATATATATGAATTATGAAAAATAAATTTTAATTCTGGTATATGAAAAATCCCATTCAATCGTCGTAAAGATTTAAAAAAAATAGCTAAGTAAATTTAATTTTCTGGGAAATGTCAGTTAATCATAATTTTTTTCCTTGTTTTTTACAATTCATCCATTCTAAATTTAATTTTATTGATGAAATTCTTTATTAATATATCAAACAGCAACTTATAGAAGAAGATAAAACGTACATTTATCACAAAATCTTTTAAAAACATAAAGTGCAACAATATATTCAAAGTGTCGTTACTTCTGTTAAAAGAGTTATGACGGTTATAAAGAACTTAACTGGGATTTAAACGTGAATTATTTTTACTTTAATTTTCATAAATCTATTTACTGAGATTATTTAAAATATACGCAATTGCTAAGGAGAAAGATTTATAAAGAAAAATGCGATCTGCCAAACGTTAGATCTCGTAAAACAAATGTAAGAGTGTAATTTTGTTCTAGAAAATCCAGTGTTGTAGCAGTAAAGTATAATCATATATCGATCAGAGAAGGTAATTTTAAGATAAACTTGCAACGAATTTTCATTTTTAGATACTGTCCAAATGGATATTTTGCAAGGAATTTTTTATAACTGACTATCAAAGTGAACGATTTTTGATAACGTTTTTAACAAATTCGTTTATTTTATTATGAAGAATATATGCACATTAATAAAATTATTTTGCAGTAATTTATACCTGTCCAAATGGATATTTTGCAAGGAATTTTTTATAACTGACTATCAAAGTGAACGATTTTTCATAACGTTTTTAACAAATTCGTTTATTTTATTATGAAGAATATATGAACATTAATAAAATTATTTTGCAGTAATTTATACAAATTGTGAATACTTAATATATATAATTATTAATAAATAAAATAATTAATTGAATATTTTTACTATAGATTTTAAATGTAATTAGATATCATGCACAGGCTGCAATGGTGATAAATCAAAAAGTGATGGTTTGAGCTATTAATGGATAACTTACAATATAGTTGTATAGTTTAATAAAAGATCTCTATAAACTGTAATGTACTAAATCTCTGCAAATTATGTTAATTCAAATGATAGGATATAATGGAATATTTATGTCAGGAGAGTATAAATTTCCTGACATGAATATACTATTGATATCAGAAAAACCAAGCATTCTTTAGATATCTAAGTTCCATCACCTTAACATTTTCTTTTTTTATGATGATGATTATTATTTTCTCATAATGAATATTTTATATCTGCCATTATTCAGCAATTTCATAATTATTTTATGGGCTTTCACCAAGAAAACTACATCTTTTATGTTATGATAAGAAATATTAATTATTCGAGTAATTTTCTACTTATGAATAGCAAAAACTACATTACCAAACACATATATACCTATTGAATAAATGAATGGATATTTACTCAGTCAAATATTGGAAACCTCCTATATGCTGTTAATTTTACTTAATTGCTTTGTCTTATTTCTATAACAAAGCAGTTAAGATATGTTAACCTATTGAATAAATGAATGGATATTTACTCAGTCAAATATTGGAAACCTCCTATATGCTGCTAATTTTACTTAACTGCTTTGTTATAGAAATAAGACAAAGCAATTAAGATATGTTAGAAACAATCAAAATTATTTATATTAACTGTATAATGCTATGAACTTATTTATTGTATGCAATTTCAATACTTATATAAATACAGGAAAATTAAAATTTAAATGCCATACGTAAAATATAAATTTTAAATATTTACTTTTTCTTGACGTGGTTTATCACTAGGAGGGAGGTCTTCTTCACTGTCTGAATCAGCAGGTTTGGAATTGGTTGAAATGTCTAATTTTTTATTCTGAAATTAAAAAAAAAAAAAATCACAGAGAATATGTATAAAAATACAAGTTTATTAATTTTCCTTAATCTAGTTTCATCAATATTCATAAAAATATACTATCTTTGCCTTTCATAATATAAAAAAAAAAAAACATTTAAATTTTCTTTGAAAGTAAATAATAATTAGGCATAATTCAAAATCATTTTGGGTTATTCAGACATCATTGGTCTTGTCTTGATGCTTATGGAATCTGAATGCTTACATAACTGTTCTATTAAATTATTAAAGTGAATGAATAAATTTAACATGAAATAAGTTTGTAAGAAAGATTATTGTAATATTTGTATGAATATTAAACAGTTAACTCAATCACAATCTTTCAAAAATATTGTTCCCATATATATATATACTATAATTTCCTAAATAATGATGTGAAAAATATTTTTAATGTACTAAAATTAGATTAATTTGTAAATTAAGAGTTATAAAGATTAAGAGTTTATTTGCTTATTTTAATTGATTCCATGATAACAAATTTGATTGTATGAATTTTGTAAAAATTCTTAATCTCTATTATAATAGGAAATCATATGCTTGGTGTTTGTTTTATCGAATAGGCATACCAAGAATTTCTGGTATTCTACTTGGAAGCAAAGCTGGAAAAAATTCATAACTTTTGTGACATGATTCATTGCTATCATAATGGTGTCACATACTGATGACATTCTGAGAATCATTCATTGTTACAACATATATTCAGAACTTTTGTGACAACACTAAATTTCTACATCATGATACCATGCTGACATCACTCATTGCAACGTTAACAACAGTCTGAAAGATTTAAATATGTATTTTAAATTACAATTGCAAAATGACTCACTTCCTGCAGCAATTTTGATTCAGAATACATTATATTATTGTGAAATCAGGAAAATTTATATGCAAAGTTTGGTCCCATTAGGTCAAAGAGTATGGAACCTATGTGGAATAGACACCCAGAAAAAAAAAACCTCAAAAGCCCAACCCCTAGGATGATTTTGATCTAAGGCACTTTTGTTATGCACAAAATCAATGGAAGTTGCTTTACAATGTTTGATCCCACTTTGTTCAAATGGTGTGGCAGCCAATGAGGAACAAATAAAACAGAAAAATATTGCATTTTACACACACACAAACAAACAAACAATATCTAGATCAGTAGTTCCCAATCTTTTTTTGGTGATGCCCCATCTAAGCATCTCTAAAATCCCGATGCCCCAGTGATTATATAAATTTTTACTATTCAAAAAGTAAACACTTATTCAGGTGGAGGAAGCCAAAGAAGAAGTCATCAACTTGATCTAATCAAGCTTCCAAAAACATAACATGAAAGAGAAAAAATAAAAAAACGAAAGGACAGTTGAAGAACTGAGGAAGAAATCACTAACAAAATTGTTTAAAATAATAATAATATGAAGTGATATGAAAAACAGCAAACAAAGTTTCAAAACTGCAGTGTACATTCTGGTTTTAATTTTAAAAATGTGTATGTCACAATATATTTATATGCTGTATATGAGGCCCCTAGAACCATAAGAAATGCAAAAAAAATTCACTGTTAATAACTCATTCTCGAATTGCTCCCGTGAGGCACATGCCCACATTCGGAACCACGGGTCTAGATTGTTTTTTAGTTGTTCTACTAATCATATTATTAAGACCAAAATTTTTATTATATGAATGTTTTAATCATTTTAGCCTTAGTAATAGTATTAGTAATTTGAATTGATACAATTAATTTCATAATCTCAAAAACATTTTTCAATAATTACAATTAATCTCAATCTCAAAAACATTTACTTTAAAATCAAATATATGATTAAATTAATTTAATCATGATGATTTAAATATATCAATTCAAATAGCTAAATAAACTATTCAAAATTTGCTGATTCTGACAATCAATAACTTACTGCATTCTTCTTATCATAAAAATAAAACTATATAATCTTATAATGTTTTCTATTATATATAATTTTTTGATTATTTCAGGATATCATTATAATTTAAAATTTACCAAAAAATAACTAATAAAATTATATAGTGCCATATATAGTAAAATATTTTCTCATTTTTAATTCATTGTTTCATTCATTATATAGTATAGCATTATATTACTTTAATTATAATGGCTGAGAACATTATAAATTGAATGCTTTCACCATATTATAGCTGCATGACAATTTAAGTATAATAAATGTTATTAATGCTGAAAGATTACTAAATGATGAGTGCCCATTCTTTCTATTAATTCATTAAATCAACAGTGTATTTGTTAAAAATCAATTAATAATCACTAATTTTAATTTCTTCTCTAATGCTATAATATATATATATATTATATATATAAAGAGAGAGAGGAATATTTTATAATCAGGAAAGTTTTAATAATTTTTAGTTATTTTTTTCTATAAACTATATCTTTCTATAAATATTTATTACTCTGTACCTTTATTAAAATTTTACGGGCTAAAGATTTAGGAGATGGCAGTTCTTTCTCTTCTGGTTTTACAGGTGTTGAGTACAAATAATCTATAAATATAATATGAAAGTTATTTACATTGCTATACTGAAAGTAAATTTAAAAAATAATAATTAAGATCAATTTAATAATAATAATTATTTTAACTAATTTTCCTTAAAACAAAAATAATTCTGATAATTAATATAATGATCAGCTGTATGTGTATTCTTCTAATTATAACATCTGATTCAGTAATAATAGCTTTTTTTATATAAAATTTAATATGGAAGTTTTATAATTAAAAATGATTTTCTACTGCATTTTTTTTTAATATTGTATAATTTTTTTTAATCTTTCAGCCATTTAAATAGCAACCTGCTATTTTTAATGACGAATCAAAAATGTTTGATTAAAGAATATTGAAGAAAGGTTAAATATTTTATTGCAAAGAAATCAATATGCTTATTCTGAATGCATAAATATTGAAGTTTTACTATATTTTTACTTAAATTTATTTCTTATACTAAAATATAGTAATTTTATTCTGAATATATGATGCATTGTCATAAGAAATTCCAAATGGCATTTTTGCAATAAGATAAATTAATAATGAATAAGGAAAACTTCTTACTTTAGATATTAAATAAAAGCAA